>JAQMYL010000007.1:453166-470172 GCA_030014365.1 Clarias pachynema | reverse complement strand
CTTTTGATTGTGTAAAGCTGCTTTGAGGCAATGACAATTGCTAAAAGCGCTATACAAATAAAATTGAATTGAATTGAGTAAATTTAAACAATGAATTTTGTTAATATACAAATATACGCCCAAATATATGTAAACAAAAATACAATATTTAAAAATATTTTTTTTGTAAACTACATTTATTATAATAAAATAACAATATATGCTTACTGCAATGTATGAAAAACCTTTCATTCTGATATTAGATTAAAATTAGTCTAAAAGTATACATTTTCCATTAAAAACATTTTAAAGTATAAATTAGGTTTTCTTTTGCAAGTTGTACCTATATTATAATAAGATAGTACTATATTGACCAGCACGGTGGTGTAGTGATTAGCAGTTTTGCCTTGCACAAAACATTTTAAATTCTATTATTATTATGATTATTATTATTACTACTAATAAATGATGTTTCCTTTTGCAAATTGTAACTATATATTAAAATTTGTGATATTAGATGGCTTACGATACTTTACCCTGGAATAAAAGTATCATAAACCATATAATATTATTGTATTTTAAGTTATATTAGTCTAAAAAATAAATAAAACACAATCTCTATCCTGATCTATTCACTTTATAGTTGCAAAAACTAGGTTAAACGTATTCGCTTTCTGTTTGACATTTTGAAACCTATACTGATTATTGTTGTTATTAATAAACTGGAGGGTTTTTCTCTCCTGTGCTGATCTCCAGCTGTCGCCAAACCGCCTCAGGTGTCGTAAAACTCTGTGATTTCACTCCAACACTTCTTTAAACTTTTTGGCACACTGCCACAATCAGTAACAACACACACACACACACTGCAATGTCTATCTGTCTATAAGTCACAGACTTCACTGTCCCAGCGGATTGTCCTTATGTGTGTGCAGTACTGAGTTCAGGTCTTGAGGAATAAATAAGAGAAGCTAGGCTAACCAGGGGTGCTAACAGGGGCCACAGTGTTATTAGTGTCAGAGACTGATATTTATCCTTAATATTAATAACAGCATTATTACGTACCTGAGCGGAGACAGTGTGCGTGTAAGAGTGTGTAAGTGTGTGTAAGTGTGTGTGTGTGTCGCAGCCTGAATACCTGGATCACCTCGTTCACCTCCCTGATACACTCCACCATGTGCTGGAGGATCTGCTCGGCGGTCAGCACCTCGTAGCGGTAGTCCTCCTCCTCCTCCTCGTCCCGGTCAGCCCCGAGGCCTCCCCCGCCGCCTCCTCCTCCGCCTCCCCCGCCGCCCGGCTCCCCGCAGCCGTCCCGCTCTCCCCCGGCCACCACCGGCTCCTCCAGCTCCTCCTCGCCCAGCTCCAGCGCTTCGTCGTCGGCTTCCTCCTCAGCACTGTCCTCGCTGCACTCCTCCTCGTCGTCGAACTCGTAGTTATAGCCCTCGTCTGAGTCCATTCCTTAGCGTGATTAATTTAATTATTATTCTGTGTATTTATTGTAACAAATAGGCTTTCAAAAAAAAATCAACAACAAATAAACAAACACAACACACAGCTCTGCACTGAAGCTAGCTCTCCGGGCTAGAAGCTGCAGCCGCATTAGCACACAGAGCTAGGCTAACGCTGTGGTCCAGTCCCAAATGCAGCTGTTCTCTCCTCACAAGAGTGCACTACGCAGGCCTGACTGCGCGAGCTGTACGCCACACTAAGTGCTAAAGTGGATTAGGACGCGGCGCTTTCCAGTCACCCGCATTCCACCAGACCTCATTCTGATTGGTTGAGCGTGTCCGGAGTCCCGGGCTATGATTGGCTAATTGTGCGAGCACTTCAGCCAATGGGATTGCACCCATTCATACGTGCTGCTTATGAATATGACGTAGTCGGGAAGAGAGTTCAGCTCCTAGTTTATATTATACTGAATGTACTGAAGGTTCCTATTGCTGTAGATAGATACAGATATACAACTGAATCATTTATTTATACATTTTATACTTTTTACATTATACAGTTAATATATTTGTATTTACAATTTTATTTTATTCTAAATGTATATTTGTAGATTTTACATATTTATATATATACACACATTGTGTATGTGGATGTGACAAATAAAATTAGTATTTGAAATAACTATGTACAGGATTGTAATTATACATTTGTTAGGTAAACAGTACATGGCCAAAAGTATATGGACACTTTATGTGCTTGTAGATACTCACTCATCGTCTGTACCGCTTTATCTTGTATACAGTGTGGTACCTACACCATGGACGGGGTGCCAACACACACACACACACACACACACACACACACACACACTACGGGCAATCCGGGAACGCCGTTGCTCCTAATCTGCATGTCTTTGGACTGTGGGAGGAAACCGGAGCACCCGGAGGAAACCCTCCAAGTATGGGGAGAACATGCACACTCCACACACACTGACCCCGAGGTGGGAATCGAATCCTGGAGGGACTAGATGGCACTGCTAACCACTAAACCACTGTGCTGCCTGGCTTGTAGACATCAAAGTAATAATAAAAATTAAAAAAACAGTACCAGTCTCTGCTCTCCTCCAAAGCTCTTCTTCTTCTTCTTTGTTGTTTAATGGCGGTTGGAATCCAGTAGGTTGCTTTACTTACCGCCAGCTGTAGGTCTCATCCTCCTTCATCTTACCGGCCCTTTAAAGCCCATTTTGAAGGGCAGCCTTCCTTAAGATAGTGTGTGTGAAAGTGCAGGATAAAGCAGAGGAAGAGTTTAAGACACAAAACAAGTGAAGACAAAATCAGGAAAGGACGCTTTAGACGTTTTAAGGAAGGCTGGAATTGAAAACTGACTTTACGAGGTGGGGATGATGAGGGAGAGTGAGACCTACAGTTGCCGGTAATGTAACCTACTGGATTCCAACCGGAATTTCATTAAATTGTCAGTAACTATAAGGTCAAGCGCTGATGTTGGCCCAGGTCTTCCAGGTTTTCCCCCAAACTGTTGCCATGATGTTCAAAACGCTGACATTATCATCACCCTTCAGTGGCAAGAAATCAGAAGAAACAGCCCCGTATCGCTTTCCCTCCTCCGCCACACTCTACCACCAACACCCCACCCTTCTGTAGATAGCGTTCTCCCTCTCGTCCACCAAACCCAAGTTCATCCATCAGACTGTGAAGGATGATTCATCACTCTGGAGGACACGTTTCCACTGCACCAGAGTCCAGAGGTAGTTCTTTAAACCACTTCACACCAGCCCACGCTTGGCACCGCACACGTCGTGCGCAGTCTTAGGCTTCTTCATCTATGGAACGCCGGCTCTCAAAGCCAGCTGTTGTCGCTCCTACAAATCTCTAGTTTACAAGACAAGTGCTTACATTTGACAAAAAATAAAATAAGTAACTGATTGGTACTAAAGGTCATCATCATCTTTGCCATAAGCCAGGTTGTTAAATCACCGAGCTCTTCAGCTCCGCCTGCTCGACCGTGTGTTTGAGAATCAGAAATAAGAGAACAAGACAGCAAGAGAATGTCTGAAATCTGTAGTGTTTTATTCTTTTACAGGCAAAGTACTTTGTGTATATCTGTGTGCATGTGCGTGTGTGTGTGTGTGTGTTTGTGTGTGTGTGCACGCAGGCAGTTTTTTTATTTTATTTTTTTAAATACATTCTCATTCATGATGAAAAGTAAGGACCGGCAAGTTATCTGGCAACAATAGAAAGAAAAGTGTGTCTTCAGAAGATCAATGGCTACTCTTACTGATTCGTTTAATAAATCAGTGTATATGCACAGATAAACCCCGCCCACCCCTGAAATATTTATATTATATACTCCATATAGTTATAGATTTCAGATAAAGTCATCACTATGGTACATGATACAGCCATTTGTCATTAGAATGTCCAAGTGGAATATTTATTTCATTATTATTTAGTTAGACTGAAGAAGAAGAAGAAAAAAAAAAAACGAGATGGGAGATTTACTTGCATAAAATAAACAGCTATTCACGATCACGTAGGGGGAAAAGTACAGCAGCCGAGGGACGCTAAGGGGGACGAAGGGTGAGAATGTTTCAGGATCAGTAACCTGGAGCTTTTATCACTGAGAGGGAAAACTGGCCTGGATGGAATTAAAGTAGGCGTGTGCTGTAATAATACCATATCAGGAGGGGGGCACTTACTTTTAAAAGGTTTAGTGCTGAAAGTGTCCCACTGCTGTAGTTTTCCTACAAACACAAAATGAACTCCTGCTATTAAAAAAAATGAATAAAAAAGTTCCAAATCAAAACACTTCATTCAGGAAAAAAAATGAGAAAAGGCAAATCGCACTGGAACAGTTACTGAAATATTCATCATAAAGATAAAACCACTGAGTAACGCAACAGAAGTCATAGCAACAGCAGTAGAAATGATAAAAATGCAGATATGTGTGTGTGTGTACGAGAGAGAGAGAGAGAGAGAGAGAGAGAGAGACTGAGACTCCCTAAAAAGACCAGTTGCTGCTACGTGTTCTTGATTTGATTCCTTAACTTAAATTAAAAAAAAGTCTCCTGTAAGTCGGTGCCTGGTGTGCATGCCTCGCGGCGGCGCATTGATACGGCAAAACATGAAAAAATACCAATAAATATAATACCAATAAATCCATGTAGGTGTTTTTTTCTTCGCAGGTTATTTCCTACACGTATTTGGCCGGGAAATATTGACAAAAAGAGCTATAAATTAGCATTCATTTTTTAATATTTTCTCATGCACACCAAAACAGAGTTGTAAATTAAAAGTAAAAATAAAAAAGGCCCCCAAACTCCGCAGGGCGCCCTCGTGCCCGTGTGCGCATGCTCAACAAAACACGTCAGGCCGTCCTTAATCCAAAAAGTCTAAACACAGAAATCATCATCTTTCTTTCATCTCTGCTCTTAAAAGACCTGAGGAAGCGTCACCGCGTCCGCGACTCGTCCGTCCGTCGCCTGTCACCCGCTAACCCGCAAACCGCTCTGCGCGCGCTGTTCGGTGGCTTTGACGTAAATGTAAACATAAGCTCAGGCTCGACGAGAATGTTGTGTGAAGCGTCTTCGTGTGTCCTTGATCTCATGAGAAACCTTTCGTATCAGTGCATGTAGACTGCGCTGGCATATAAACGTCCACCCGTCGTACAAAATGAGGTTTCTGAAAGCTTCTCAGCCTGGACGTCTTGAACAAGTTGCTACGCATGCATCTTTTTTTAGAGCGAGGATCGAATTCCCCCATGCCACCACTTCACAGTTAGGAAGGACCTCAAGAGAGGGGAGAGCTGGAAAATTAAACATACAGACACCGAAAAAGCCGATTTCCTGAAGTCCGTCTCGCACTACACTATAGATGATAACGTGTTCTCTTCGGCGTAAGAGGAAGCAGCGGGAGTCCGTAGGACGGTGTGATTGACGGGCGAGAGGTCGTTCATCTCTCCGGACGAGGATAAAGGGAAGGACGGAGAGAGAGAGACGCCGGACTCGGGTTCGGTGGAGCCGGCGAAGGTTCGAGGAGGCTTAGGGACGAGGTTAGGCTCAAGTGTGGCTCTGGCCAGTAGCTGCTGCTCGCTATCCAAATCCTCCATGCGCTGTTCTTCCGTCTGAACTGAAGAGCCACGTCCCGACTCGGACTCTGCGTCAGAATTGTCCAGAGGAAGAGAGTCGCTTCCGTCTAGCTTGAAAAGGGAATCCAGGTACTGCGCGAACTCCAGCACTGCCTGACTGGTGTTTCCGTTGGACAGTGGAGTCACTCGCACCTCTTTCTTCACACCTTCAGTTTTTGTATTCTCTCCTCGTTGCTTCTTTGTAATCCCAGTCCACGGTACTACAGGACTTGAGTTCTTGCTGTTAGACCTCTGAACCACTTCAAAACTTTCCGATTTGGAGCGTAAAAGTGCCTTCTGCTGGCCTGTCTGACCCTCACCCGTGTGTTTGGATGCAAACCGGGTAAAATGGCCACCGCGGTTGATTTGAGAAAGAGAACGGCCTTGATTAGAAGGTACCGCAAGTTCTGGAGAGAGGATGTGGCTTTCACTGGGAGGTAATGCGAGTTCTGGTGGTGAGGGGCAGCAGGGCCCGGTTTGGCCCAAAAGTTCTCGCTCAGGTGAGGCCTGAATCAGCTCAGTTCGCGAGCTCAGGGATGGATTCTCTTCGGGAATCGGGGCGTCGAGCGGGAAAGGGAGCGTTCCGAGACACGGCGAGCCTCTGAAAGCAGCTGAAGAGCGACGGGAGTCCATGCTGTAGACCGAGTCGACGTCCGAAAGGCTTTCCATGATCGCCAACGGAGCCTTTCGCTCTCGCAGCTCCAGGGCCAAGCGCTCACGAGCGCCCATCAGCACCACAGGCACGGCTGGAGGAGGGCACTCCGAAAAACCATCCAGAGAGATCTCGGATCGAGCGCAGGAGCTACAAAAGAGGAGGAAGAGGACAAGGAGGGAGCGGAGGAGGAGCCAAAAGCGATAGATAGATATGAGTTTACAGAGAAGGTTGGAAAACAAAAGAGAGTAAAAGATATAACATTAAAAATGAAAGAAACATACAGATGTATGGATTAAAGATGTTAAAAGAAGATGGAAAAGACATGACCATGAAGGTGGAGGGAGAAAAGGGAGAAAAAGGAGACACAGGTAAAGTTAATGCGGCAGGACTTCATCTACACTGTGCTTCTCCACTGACCCTGAGGGGGAACTGAATACTACCATACGAGGAGAGAGAGAGAGAGAGCGAGAGTGAGAGAGGACAGGCCAGACAGATCACATGATCCCATCAGGACTAAATCCATAAAGCTAGAATACATTACGCTGCTCTAATGTCGCGCGCCATCGAGCTACAGCGACTTAATAACCACAAATACTTCATACTACGTTTATATATACAGTATATATACAGTATATATATATATATATCACAGTGTGTATTACAATGTGTAGTATATACTGTTCTACACTGTTTAATATACAATCATATACTGTCACCATATTTATTGGCACCCTTAAACAATCCTTTTATCAAATAGTCACATTTATCAAAATTATAAAAGGTATCTCCTGTTTCTCCGGCGATGCTCCAGCCCTGTTGATCCACGTGCTGTGAGTGTTATGTAGCTTTTTGGCACAGGTTTTTATTTAAAATCTCTTGGTACTTTAATTGGTGTGAGACCCATTTATGGCGAACACACCCTGGACGCATGCCAAAGCGCTCCTGATTCCTGAGTTGTGTCTACGTGTAGTCTAGTTGTGTCTCGTGATTAGACGACAGATGAGGATTTCTTTTTGCAGGACTTTAGGAGGTTGAGGCTGAGTGTACACTTGGAGACGCGGTGACCCGACATTTCCTACAGAAATCCTCAAGCATTGAATTCTTTGACGAACTGATTGCCGCCTCTCTAACCCTCCTCCTCCTCCTCCTCCTCCTCCTCACTGTGCTCCATCATCCAGCAGTAATCTACATCTTTGTCCTCGGCTGCTTTTGGTGTTCGTGCTGCTGCTAATAATTTACGAATATCCTCTAATAACCTCTGCAGTCATTTTCATGTCTTTTCTAAATGTTTTGATTGTTTTTATATGCAAAAATATGATTATAGTGTTGGGAATTGGTGATATTGGTGATATTTTCGGCCGGCCGGACTGGATTATCTGCATTTACGATATTTCCTCTGGGACGATGTGTCTCACAGTATGAACCTTAAGAACTCGGCTCCGGGACGGATAACATCGGTATGCCGAGGTCCTGCTGTAATGTCATTGGGGCTGAGTGTGTGTGTGTGTGTGTGTGTGTGTGTGTGTTAGTGGAGCTCACCGGACGCTGCTGTTCCTGCGGTGTTGGGTTTGCGGCGTGGGCTCGTGGGAGTTGGAGACGCCGTGGAAGTAGGTCTCGGCGTTCAGGTCCACTTCAGTTGGGCTCACCATGATTTTAGCAGCGGACAGAAGAGCCGTCTTTCCCTTGTTGTAGTTCTCCAGAACCTGGAAATAAGACGGAGGAGGAGGAGGAGGAGGAGGAGGAGGAGGAGAGAGGAGTGTAAGGAGTAAAGCTGGAAGACGAGTGTGTGGACGAGTCAGATCATCAGGAAGCATTAGTCTATATATATACACACTCTGAAGCCTACAGTGTGTATTATTAGTGTGTGTGTGTGTGTGTGTGTGTGTGTGTGTGTGTCACTGGTACAAAGTGTTTTTCAATGTTGAGTCATGTCAAGTCATTACATCTGTATTGTGCTCTCTCTCACACACACACACACACACACACACACACACACACACACACACACTACATCAAGGACAATGTGTCATGCTGTAATGTATGTCCTGAACACTCAATAACACACAAAACAACATTAAATAGGACACAGTCAATTATCTTTATCATTCCTTTAAGTGAGCAAAACTTTGTGCCCCCTTCCTTCATTTCGAGAGCATCTGCTATTAGGTTCGTAATCCGAGGTATTGCTTAGAAAGAGACAGAACAATTCCTGGATAGAATCACAGACTCAGCCTCAGTGTGTGAGGACTGGAAATGTACACTGACCGCGTCCTCAGGATTATTTTATTCGTGTGTTTGACGAGGAGGTTCTGGATCAAGCGCTGCTCTTTGTGCTGCTGAGTCGTGCGTGTGGAAGCGTCGATGCAGGTCGATTAAACCAGTCATCATTAATGATCCTGCAGCGACGCCCACCAGCCAAACTCGTCTTTTTACGGTTGAAGATAAGAAATGATGAATAAACAATTATAAGATATTTAAACCTAGTCCTAGACACATTCTACTCATCTTTAAGCAACACGTTCTCGTTGTATCATTTCGCTTAGTTCTATAAATAAATGCTTAAACTGATCTGCTGATAGAACAAAGAATTTAAACTTGAAACATCGGTAGATTTGTCTAGAAAGAGGATAAAGAATGTTATTATTTAATGTGAAGAAACTATAAATAATTATGATTAAATATTTTTGTTTTGTTTTGTTTTCACTTGTTCAGTTGCCATTTTTCAGAGCAAAGAAAATTCACTTCTTTGGTCCTGTTATATGAGGGGCGTTCAAGTCAAAGCAGGACTTTTGATCGTCACAGTTCTGAGAGTAAACACTCCCTTTATATTATATTATATTCTCTATATAACCTCCTGCTACACTAACGTACTTATCCCAGTGGTTCACTAGAGCTTGGACACCATCAAGGTAGAGATTCTCTAAGTACACAGGAGCCGTGATCTGATTCTAGTCTGAAACACAAGTGGTGTTGGTGAATGAGTGTGTGTAGAGTTCACACACACAAACACACACACACAGACGCGTCTCTTTCACAGTGATCAGACGTTCCACTCTCTGAATGTTCAGGTGATGGTCTGCAGTGAGGCTCTGAGACGCCTCGGCCGGGATCGTCATTCACAGACGTACGGCTTCTTTAAAACCTTCAGATGTTTTACTGCGACTGAGAGTCTCATCACCCGACTCGGATTAAAGTGCTCGTGTTTTTACACCTTCAATCATCACAAATTTCCTCACATCAGTCCCGGTTTGACTTGAACACACTTTTTAGTCATCATGTCTAAGTCGGTCCTTGGTTCGGTCGTCACGTGTACACAGGTTTTTATAAATTTCCTTTGCTAATAATTTTGTGTATAAACAAAGTTTTGTCCCAAAGAAAACTTATGACTGTGTGTGTGTGTGTGACTCAGAGATGCTCTGGACGCTCTGGGTTTGAAGCGGTACTGCTGTCGCAGGATGCTGCTGTCTCACGTCGACCTGATCGAGAAGCTGCTGAACTACGCCCCGCTGGAAAAATAACACCTGGGACTGCTCGTGTGTGTGTGTGTGCCGACTGTTTACTTCACTTGCTGAAACACACTGTTCTCCACATGTACAGGACTTGGGTGGTGTGTGTGTGTTTGCTTTTGTAAAAAAAATTTTTAAAATAAAGATGTGTTGAGAATCTCCTGAGCTCAGGTGTGTGTGTGAAGAATTCTGATGTCTTTTCAAATTGTAAAAGTTGCCTGATAATCTCATTCATTACACATTTTATGATTCTCGAAACTCTTAAGCTGGGGTGCCAATATTTATGGTTTACAGACAAAGCAGACACAGGGTTGATTTATTTATACACGTTTAATGAGAGAATCTCAGAGGTTCATTAGAAAACTGCAGGCACGAGGACCCTGGTGCCGACCTGCTGAGGGTGCGAGACCGGGGCTGTACCGCAGTGTGGTCACATGACTGACTGTAAAAATGAGTGCGTTTTTGTTAAATGAACTCCTGTACAGAACCACTTGGCACCTTTAGAGAAACTTTACTGAAATGTGGTCGTGTACGATCCTGTACCAGTGGAGTGTGTGTGTGAGTGGACTGGTTCTCTCTCTCACAACACACGCAGACACACAGACACACCATCCATGTCCTTCCACAGACTGAAAATGCTGGGAGACGGACTCTGTGAATTAAAGACAAAACACAAGAAGGTCTGAGAAAACAACAACAAAAAGATAAAGCTGTGTGTGTGTGTTCTGGAGACGAGAGACTTGTTTCACATGGTTAAGAGTTTTAATAATTACACTGAAGCTCCTGACTGTGGTGCCGTGAGCGCCCCATAGTGGTAGATGTAGGTCTAACAGCTGACGCCCTGAGGTTCAGTGTATTATAATTGTCCTCATTATTGTACAGGTTTTATTCGAGTTAATGATATTCAGAGAAACTCTCACTGTTTGATCAAACATCTGCAAATAGAAATACATAATGTAAAACTGTATTAAACAGTATGTTATATATCTGTCTTAGGGGGAAAAGGGGCTGAATGAACCCTGATTCCTTTTGATGTCATGTGTGTGTCACCACACTGGCTCCAGGATCAAACTTTTTTCATTTTAATTTATACATGTTTGTATTTGACTTTGTAAAATGTTGCAGTTCCTCTACAATCCTACAGGTGGTGCTCTAAACTATTTGCTTAATCATTATTTGCTAAGAAACTAATATATCAATGGGATATTTAGGGAAATGTGATTGAATCGGCACTGAGGTACCGTGATGTGGTGGTTCCTGTGTGTGTGTGTGTGTGTGTGTGTGTGTGGATTAGGAAATCATTCGTTCACTCTCCAGACATTTTTTCCATTGGCCGAAGCTTAAAGAAGCCAATTAGATTTCCCCCTAATGTGATGTCATATAAGACCCCCTGTCTCAGTTTCTCCACAGTAAATGAGGCTAGGCTAGTGTGTGGTTGCCATCCTGCTAACAGCTAACCTAGCGTTGTTCGGGTCTACACTGTGTTACGTCACTAAATGTTGAGTGTTAGAGTGAGAGCGCTCCGGGACTGGAGACTCCTTCTGTAAATCAGGACCTTCTGGCCAATCAGAATGAAGGACCGAGGAGGAGGCGGGATCAGGTCTCACCTGTCAGTGCCTCTCTCGGTCCCGCCCTCTCTCCCGCTTCCTGTCTCTCTCTCGCTCTGTGCTGGACGAGCGCTCCCTCGACCGACTCCTCGCTCCACGCTCCCGAGAACGCTCTCTCTTACTGCAGAGAGAGAGAAAGAGAGAGAGAGGATGAGCTCATTGACACGCACACACACACCTCTGCTGTACATGCCTCAACACACACCTTGGAGGGAAGCATCTGGTCTCGATGGAGTTCAGACAGTCGTTGAGGGAGTCGACGAGGACGCGGCAGCGCTTGTCATACGACACGCGTGACTGTTTGATCACCGCTGTGGCCGTGTACAGTGTCTCTATGGCCATCCGGATATCACCTGAGACAGACAGACAGACAGACGGGGCTCAGGGGTTCATTTACACTCCACATGTTTAAGTAGGAAAAAAAAAACTCCTAAAAGACTCGGTGAGACCTGAAGTGGCTGCAGAAATGGCTTTAGTGATGGCGCTGCTCGCAATCGTTCTGTTCCTGTTTATCAGCTCGTCAAAGTCTCCGTCCCTGTCAGAGACAAGACGTTAGGTCTCAGAACACACACACACTTTACAGTGAAGAACATCATCTCAATCCACTCACACAGCTACAGTGTGAGGAAACTGACTGAGACACGCCCCCCAATATCTCCACTTTTCCCCACTTGGTTCTACTACGCCCCCTGCTGCTTAAAATACAAAGACGCAGAATGTCCTCACCCCGGCTGGCTGAATTTTCCCGTCTTTTTGTTGTCGCCGCCGCTGCACGTCGCAGGACTCGGGGGGAAGAAGGCGGGGTTGATGTGTAGCGAGGGCGTGTGTGAGTTTTGTGCGCGTGTGTTCGGGATGTACGCGTGAGGTGAGGGTGAGTGGAACAGGGGAGGAGGAGTGTTAAAAAGAGGAGGAGGAGGAGGAAGAGTTGGAGTCGGAAGAGGCAGAAGAGAAGGGCGAGGGGCAGGAGGAGGAGGGGTGGTGGGGTAAAACGAGGGCCGGAGGGGAGGGGGCGGTTTGGCCTGATTGAACATCGGGGGCAAGGGTTTAAAGGGCACGTCTGGACTCCTGTGGTTGGACTTCACGGAGACGCCTTTAGGGGTCAGACGCAGGGGGATCCCTGTAACAGGAGACAGAGACACAGGGCACGTGAGATCAGACACGTGGAACGGACGTGCGTCGACGCGTTTCTGAAGGTCACGTACGTTTTCTGGACAGAGCCTCGAACTCGGACAGGTTCCTCTTGGAGGCGAAGCGACACTCCAGTTTCTCGCCGTGTATCTTGCACTGAGGCATGACCTCTAACAGACGCCTGAAGGACTCCTCTGTGGACACGACCACCTCGGCGTACCTGGGGACAATTACACACAGAGATCGGACAAGAGACAGAGAGAGAGAGTGTGTGTGTGTGTGTGTGCGTGAGAGCGAAGACTCACCCTTTAGACTGACCATTAATCCTGTTCTCAGCGAACTTGATCTCGATGATGTCCCTCACACCCTGCTTCTCCGCCGTCGAAATCAGATCGGTGTCGGACATCCACTGGGACAGGAAGACAAATGAGAAATGACTGAGATCAGACCGAGAACAATCGAGATCTCCACAGAATCAGACCAGTGAGTCGATCATAAAGTGTTTTACTCGGGTGAGTGTTAGTCTGTGTGCTTCGCTGCTACAATGTTTCCTGTTTCTCCTCCCACCTCATTACATCATCACCAGAGTACTGAAACGTGTCGTCGCTCTCGCTGCACTTTATGTCGTCTCTTTTGTATAGGACTTAACGCACAATGTCACTCTGTCCCGTCTCATCCAGTCAGCTAATTAGGTTTCTTAGTTCCGTGAGTTGTTGTGTTGTTGATTGATGTCGTGTGTTTGTAGCCCGTTGGTCCGAGCGCTGTCTCGTCTCGTCGAGTACCGAACTGTACGTGCTCGAAATGACAATAAAAACTGACTTGAACTTGACTACATGCTGGTGCGCTCCGGGGTGAACAGTCTCGTCTCGTCTCAGGTGTCCGTGCCTAGTCTATACTCTATGGCCAAAAGTATGTGCCCCCCCTGACATCACACCTATATGTGGTTCTTTCACGATCTTAAAAGCACACAGCTCTACTGAACGTCTCTGTGTGTCTTCACTGGAACTACGAGGATCAAACCTGATCATGAAGATGCTCCTGCGCACACATGGAGCTCCATGGTGTGTTTACGTTGGAGGAGAAGAAAAACTTGAGTGTCCTGCACTCCTTTGGGAAGAACTGGAACACTGAGCGCCTACCAGACCTCCTTTACTTTCAGCTGGTAAAGACACGACTGTATATAATACACACGCCTTCTGCAGTGTCTCACTGTCCGATGGTGAGAAGCACAACTATGGTATGATGTTACGCTTTGATCCGAACCAAGAGGGCCGAACTATAGGTGTGAGCTCATCCTGAGAGTAAACAAACAGCAGCCTGATGAGGCTGCAGCAGCTGGTTATAAACCATGAAAAAGTTTTTACATTGCAATACTTTTGTGCCTGATCTGTACCTGATCTGTATGTGATCTGTATGTGATCTGTACCTGATCTGTACCTGACCTAACCTTACAGAATCTGTACCTGACCTGATCTGTACCTGACCTAACCTTACAGAATCTGTACCTGACCTGATCTGTACCTGACCTAACCTTACAGGATCTGTACCTGACCTGATCTGTACCTGATCTGTAGCCGTACCGAGCAGAGCAGCGCTCCACATCACAACAAATGAAGACCTGATGAAGGTCCTTGACCACATGGCGCCGGTGCTGAAAGCTCTCACCCAGTTGAAGTTCCCGATGTAGACGGCGAAACGATGTCCTTCTTCAAATCCCACCACTGGTTTCACCTCGTCCTTACACTCCTGCTTTCCCAGAGCGTTCTCGCTGTCCACCGACCCGGTCAGAACATCGTCATACAGAGCGTCAGCTTCTGCGTCTGACTGGTCCTTCTCCTGCAGAACACAAACAAACACACACACACACACACACACACACAGAATGAACATGACCCCGCTCATCCGGTTAGCGGGGTGATGGGCGAGTCCTAACCCCTGAAGCTCACTCTCTCACACACCCTGCTACGAGCTCTGTGTGGTGATGAGCTGTGAGCAGTCGTACAGTGAGACCCCGGGGGGAGTGTCGGGTGACCCACAGCGATCTGAGCTCACCAGCAGGGGTAAAACATCTGGGGCGGAGCGATAACACTTTATGACTCCTAGGTCTGACAGGATTCCTGCTCGGACACTAAACCCCTGTGTTTCCTCATGTCTACTGGACCTGTCCTCAGTGCTTAGTCCTAACAACACACAACAACAACACACCACACCACACAACACCAATACAACACAACAACACTACACAACTATACACGTAGTGGAGCGTCAGCACTAACTGGTAACCATCACACTGGAGGTAGAACTATCAGGTGGAGGTCAGGTGTGTTTTTTCGGACACAGTGTTTCTGAAGGTCGACTCTGAGACGGATCATCTCGTCCAAGCTTTCTAATTAAGTTCTCCATGATCTTGGCGGAAGCCTTCAGAGAACAGTGGAGGCTGTGATAACTGCAGATGCGCACCTGCTTTTGGTCCTCCATCATGATATCATCATCACCTCATCATCACCTCATCATCATCACATCCACCTGAATCACCTCATCATCACCACATCCACCTGAATCACCTCATCATCACCTCATCATCATCACATCCACCTGAATCACCTCATCATCATCACATGATGTTCCACTGGAGCTCCACTGACAGACCAATAACATTAAGTGTGAGGTCCCCTCAGGTGTGTGTGTGTGTGTGTGTGTGTGGTCCAGCTCCAGGCCCCTGACTGCACCCTGAACCCTCCCCCTCCTCCCCCTACCCCGGGCGCGCGCGCCATCACATCACTTCTTCACCATTCCCGGTGTATTTATCTCCTAAAACCCCAGCACGCGCGCACGCACACACACATATACACCCCCCCCTCACCTCCTCCGTCTTCAGATCTGCGTAGATGTCGACCTGCTCCGCCGCTCCTCCGTCAGCCTGTTCGGCTGCCATCACACACACACACACCGCTGTGAGGACGGAGGTGTTGATGAAAGTTCAAAGAAAAAAACACACAAACACAAACACACTCTGTCTCTCCTCTTACTCGGCTCTCGCTAGCTAGCAAACAAACTGGTTACCAGTTACTTTTTTTCTTTCCCAGCTCTATTCTGGTTAACATCGCCTTCCTGCGTTCTGATTGGTTATCAGTTAGGGTAGCATCGCGCATACCGATTGGCTGGCACACGAGACTGAACGTAATAAGCCAATCCTAAAAAAGAAGGCGGGATTGTGGAATACGGGTGGTTAAAATAAACGCCCCTCGCTGTGATGGATGTCACCTGAAATACATTCCGGAAGAAACTCAGTCAAGTGTAAATAAAGTTCCAGGATATTTACAAATTAAAATATAAACTTGTGTTGTGGTCGAATGTTAGAAATTTTCACATATTAAACATAATTGTGGCTTGTAATAATTTTAAGATGAAAAAAATTGTGTGTAGATTTACCGAAGTGAAGCCCGGTGAGGTGTAGGAACGATCAGAGGTCGGCGAACAGAGAACAT
This sequence comes from Clarias pachynema, assembly GCA_030014365.1. Lineage (NCBI taxonomy): Eukaryota > Metazoa > Chordata > Actinopteri > Siluriformes > Clariidae > Clarias > Clarias pachynema. Next base: position 454,220 of record JAQMYL010000007.1, on the reverse strand, counting down.
CCGGGTACTTATAGTGTTAGCATTAGCACAGGTCACCATGCTCTCCTCAGCAATAAGGAGGACGGTGAGTGTGTTTATGTTTAAATTATTATTATTATTATTATTATTAGTTTTAATTCCTGATAATGTAACAGTAGAGAGGAGGAGTTTACTTTAATAGCATGGAGTTAGTGCTAAGCTAACAGTGCTGAAGCTCAGTGAGGGGTCTGTTGGTGCTGGTGTAGGTCACGTGACTTTGTGTACAGTGTTCAGCATGTTCAACACTTCAGGGTGTGCGCTTACAGGAAACTAATCCACGTCAGAGGGGTGTGAGGATTCACTGAATATCAAACTCATCCAGAAAAACCCCAGAGTTCCTCAAGTTCTGCTGGGTGTGGAGGGGATGAGTGTGATTTAGAGAAGCGTACTGTCCCTGAGAGTGAGGCGACCCTGACCTGACCTGACCCGACCCGACCCTGACCTGTGGGTTTAATGCTTATCATTGCAGCTCTAACTCCTGCTTCCTTTCCCTCACCAGGTCTTGCGTGGTGTTCGGTCTCCCCTGCGTCCAGATGGTGCGGTCTCACTCCTGAGCCGGTCTTACCGCGGCGACGCTCCGGACACAGAGCAGTTCGCCTTCGGCCTGCCCCCGTGGGAGGAGAAGAAGAACGAGCCGCTGGACATCAAGAGGAAGCGTCTGCTGTACGAGAGCAGGAAGAGAGGCATGCTGGAGAACTGCATCCTGCTCAGGTGAGGAGCGTTTCCACCGAGGGTCCGGTACAGAAAGAATTAAAGAGCTGCACAACCGTCCTGAACTGTGTGGTAGGAACATATTACCACAGGGAACACAGAGGATGTGAGGACTGACTCCTTAAAGGTCCTGCAGTGGAAACACTCCTGAAGTTCCTGAAATAGGTCCTGCCATGTTGTTTATTATACAACTGTTAGTTCAGACTGAGTAATCTGATTGGAGGAGATACGTTATTCCACACGTGCTGATAACAGACAGTAACAGCACTGTGAGGTGTAACTCTCTGTATGAGTGGGCGTGTCCCAGGTGTTGTCCAGTGGTTAA
>JAQMYL010000007.1:406379-418576 GCA_030014365.1 Clarias pachynema | reverse complement strand
CTGGTGATGTTCTGAGTTCCTGAGTGATGCTGGTGATGTTCTGGGTTCCTGGGTGATGCTGGTGATGTTCTGTGTTCCTGAGTGATGCTGGTGATGTTCTGGGTTCCTGGGTGATACTGGTGATGTTCTGAGTTCCTGAGTGATGCTGGTGATGTTCTGGGTTCCTGGGTGATGCTGGTGATGTTCTGTGTTCCTGAGTGATGCTGGTGATGTTCTGGGTTCCTGGGTGATGCTGGTGATCCTCTGAACACGTCTTCTGCATTTATTGAAATGTTTGTTTTAACTTGTCTCTCTTTTTGAGTTTTACATACGCCGCGTTCCTTACGATGCCTCATCCGTCTGGACAGATGTGAATGATGGGCCAGATGTGTTTTCCTCCTGATCCCCAGTGGTTGCATCACGCAGTAGTGATGAGATCACGTTACACAATAGAAAATGCAACAGCTAGTAATAAGACTACGGAACACATCACCAGCAGGGAGCGAAATAATAGAACAAACAATAATACTAATAATAATAAGGTCTTGTTTGTTGTGTAATGTGAAAAATACACACACTGTCATAGAGTTTGAATCACTTCTCCATAACTAGATGTGTGTGTGTGTGCGTGTGTGTGCGTGTGTGTGTGCGTGTGCACGTGTTCCTGACGGCTCGCTGGCTGTCAGGTCAGATGAGAGTCAACGCACAGACGCTTTATAGTAATGGAAGCTCGTCTAGTTCATCAGCGCGTGCCGTTACTCCTCACGCGCGCGCGCGCGTGTGTGTGTGTGTGTGTGTGTGTGTGTGTGTGTGTGTGTGTGTGTGTCTCCACGCCCCAACAGCGGCGCTCGGCGTTCTCGCTCTTTTCTCTCGCAGACATTTTCATCCCAGCAGGGTTAAACGAGAACGTCTTCCAGGTGCCAGTTTATAATGTTGGATTTCCCAGCGGCCACAGAGTAAACACGATCACTGACAGCTAGTTAGCAGACTAGAGAAAGGTTTAACCCGTTTAATTAATGAGCAGATTTAATGAAAACACTAAATAGTTATTATTAGTTAGAGTGAGTAGAGTAGAGTAAAGGCAGCTTTATGAATAACACAGTGAGCTTGTAAACATCAGGCTAATATGAAATGCTAATCAGCGCTATTTTGATCACAGCCTCCTCGTCTTGGTAAACAATGACCACCGGGCGACGTCTGCTGCCACACGAACGATTTAAAGCTCATTACAAAAGCAAGTGGCGTAATTAAAAATCTTAACGAACCGCCGAGACTCGGCATCAAGAACGTGTTGAATAACAACAGAAGTAACTCCAGATAAATCAGGACTCAGTGTGACGGTGATGGTGTAGACTCGGTCTGCCTGCTGTACTGTAGTTATCTGCCTGCGGTGGATTTTACTCACTAGCGACACTGCATTAGCCTCCTAGCTGTAGGGCTGTTTATCGAAATTAAAATCGCTGTTGCTCCCGAGGTCATCCGGTCGGCCCAGCAGCTCAGCACCGAGTCTCACGCCACGCTGTTACCTCGGACGCGGCTTTCAGCTCGATGCTAGAACCTTAAGACGATATCACAGGCCTGACAGTAGAGAGGAAGACAAGAGGGAGGAATAAAGATGAATGGTGACCTTCAGATCGCTGCGAGCAGCCGGAAATTACACATTTAAATGATTTTTTTTGGACATGGTTCTGCTTCGGGCCAGCGTGAGGCAGCCTCAAGCTCTCAGCGTAGCCGTGTGAGGTGTCACTGATTTTTAAATGGGAGTTTATCCCAGCGGATCATCCGGGCCATTAATTGACCCTGAGTCAGGTGCGGAAAAGAGCAAGTCTGCATAATGACGTGTTGAAGAAGTTTTCTTAGAGAAAAAGAAGAGCTCTCTGTAATTTACTGGAGGAAACTTCTGGAACATCATCAAGAGGAAGATGGAGAGTCACAAACCATCAAGTAAAGCTGAGCTGTTTGCTTTTTTGTAAAAAGTGTGGTATAAAGTTACTCAACAGCAATGTGGAAAACTGCTGGAGAGACAAAACACATGAAAGCTGAAGCCAAAGCATTAACACAATTAGTTTACAATTTATTTGCATTTAGTTTTATTTGAGTTATTTACGCTCTGTGAATACTGCATGATCTTGGGTTATTCTGGTGTGTTGTGATGTCGTTTGCTTAAATATACTATACACGCTAAATAACAATAGTTATATCTTGAAACTGTTCATCTCACCAACACGTGCACCTGTAAGAAAAACCATATGAAATTGATTATTTATACTTATTTATACTATACGGAGGTGTGATCACATGTCCGGTACTGGTACTGCTAGGAAGTGCCGAGCAATAACAATGGAAATCATAGAGATTGTAGTGACGTAAAAAGATAGACAAAACATGCTTGTTTTTTTAACATGAATTGTTTAACCATCAGCACGATCCTAAACAACACTGTACTGTAATATACTGTAATATACTGTGTATAGCCAAATGTGTTAGAGTCCTAGAACCTGGACAACGTTAGACTTACAAACGAGCACTCGGAACAGAACTCATGCATATGTAGAGGACGTACTGTATATACTTTAATATGGAGTTAAAGCTTCCACTCGTCTTGTTCAGTCAAGTTTTTCCACACTGAACTCATTAAACCGTGTCTTTATAGTCCTTGCTTCGTGTATTGGGGCGGAGTCATGCTGGAATAGAAAACGGCCTTCACCAAACTGTTACCACAAAGTTGGAAGCATATTGTAGTATTGTCCAAGCTGTCTTAGTCTTCGTGGTAGTTCAGTGGTTAAGACATTGGACTATAGGTCAGAAAGTCCCAGGTTCAAGCCCCACAACCACCGAGTTGCCACTTTTGGGCCCTTGAACAAGGCCCTTAACCCTAATCTGCTCAGATGTATAATGAGATAATGTATGTCGCTCTGGATAAGGGTGTCTTAGTAAGCTGAAGCATTACGATTGTCCTTCACTGGGGATAAGGGTCCTGATTAAAATACCCAAATTCAATAATTAGCAGGTTTGGACAAATACTATATATATATATATATATATATATATATATATATGTACAGTACACCGTGTCTGTGTGTGTATGTGTACCGTCCTGTTCTGTGTGTGAAACTGTATAGGAATAAAAAAAAAATAAAGAAATATTGACCCAAACTGCACATTTGTCCCAGAATGATCGCATCACACACTGAGTTTATATCACAACAGCAGATGGCTAAGCGCTACATATCCGATTAGCTCTGCACAGAGTTAGCGGTTCGGCCGGCTGTCTGACCCGTGCAAATCTACCGCACAGGTACTGTTTCAGGCAGAGGACGGAGAAATCAAATCCAACATCCTGCACTGAAGTATCCTGCTGTGTCACTTCCAGTTGTTGATTTGATGAAGCGGCTGAACGAGTAACGTTAGTTTAGAAACAGGTTCCGGTGGTGGACTCGACTCGACTGCCTTTACCGACCGAGCGAAAAACAAAACGGTAGAAATGTCTTGTGTAAGTGTTCAGCTCGTCTGCAGCTGGTTCGAGTTTCCTTCAGCTAACTGAAACGCACATGGTGTTTATATGATGTTCATATTTTTATCGCTCCTGCTGCAGTATTTCTCCACATCTGTGTCCAGGTCCGCTGCTGCCAGTCGTGCTATGTTTAGCTACATATCTCTGAATGACCATTGGACTGTCTTTTTTTTTTTTCATGCACAACTGGCAACCCTGATATAGGGGGGTGTTTAAAACCCAGACATTTATCGCATGTAAAACACACCTCTTTCAAGTCCAGCGCTTCCAGGTGGCGGTATTTTGATAAAGATTCGTGTTTGCTGTGTCTGAATAAAACAGCGTTCGGTGTGTTGGCAGGTTTGCAGACACTCCGTGTGTATCATTGACCGTATTGATAACAGAAAGCCATATTTTTGTTGTTTATGCAGCACGTCGTTCCAGCTCTCACCGTGACTCGGTGATTTGTGTTGCACCTTATCACAGTGTGGAAGCTGATGGTGTGTCGGTTTACACTTTAATGCACAAGCAGGTGGTTTGTCCACACTGTTATTGTGGCTCGTGTCTGTGCCGCGTTGCTATGACGGGACTTTTTAGCAGACATGGGCAGAGATACAAATCCTGTACTTAGTAGAGATTCCCCAGGGAAAACGCTACTCAAGTAAAAGTAGAAGGCCTCCATTCTTCTTGTGTACTTGAGTAAAAGTACAGAAGAACTCACCCTCAAAGTATCAAATGTACAGAGCTTATATTAGCTGACAGTAGCCTTTTTCATGATAAAATCACACACACACACACACACACACACACACACATACACACACTTTCTCTCTCCCTGCTTCTGATTGTAAATGTTGCATTATTGGGCGTGTCTCAAAGGAAAAGCAAGTCACAGAATTACGCAGAATGATCAGCAAATGTTGTTCACTCACTCACGCATCGTCTATACCCCTTTATCCTGTGTACAGGGGCCAGACGGGGTACACCCTGGACGGGTACACACACACACACACACGCATGACATCATTCACAAACTACGGGCAATTTGGGAACAGCGATTAGACGAAACTGCAGGTCTTTGGACTGTGGGAGGAAACCGGAGCACCCGGAGGAAACCCACCAAGCACGGGGAGAACCTGCAAACTCCTCACACACAGACCCTGAGGTGGGAATCGACCCCTAACCCTGGAGGAACGAGTCGACAGTGCTAACCACTACGCCACTAGTATTGAAAGTAAACGTATACAGATATTTGCTGTAGGACGTAGTGGAGTAAAAGTAAAACATAGGCTTTTATAAACCTACTCAAGTACAGATATGTGAAACGTACTTAAGTACAGTAACGAAGTACACATACTTAAGTGCCTCCCTCTGCTTTTTAGGGGGGAATTTCTGCCGTTATTATACAATGGAAATGTTTCCTCATGACTTCATCACTTATTAGAATTATTATTAAATTACCGGGGTTTCTACCTTCATGCTTTACTGCACAATAAATGCATCTAAATGTGTGACTAAAAGTGTCAAAGGAAAGTGGTGACTTTACTAAAGCATGCTAAAAACCTGGAGATGAATAATAATAATAATCATCATAATCATAATAATCATAAAACACACAACAACAGAAATGATTTAGTTTCAGATAATGAGTCTGAATATGGACAGGCTGTTTAAAAATAATAATAATAATAATAATATCCAATGGTTTTTTAACACTACAGGAAAATGAGTGTAACCCCCTGGGACTCTTCATAACTCTTCATAGCGTAAACACTCCACTATAATCTGGATCCTGAACTGGATGGAGATCAACACAACAATGAGTTCATGCGAAGCTGCACATGAGGGGCAGCGTGAGAAACCCTTCAGAAGGTCACATGTTCCACACGGCACAAACCTCAACCACAAGGAATGCTTTAAAGGACACCTGTTACACAAAAAGTACTTTGTAAAGAATTACGTTTATGTGTTTAGATGGGTTTACAAACAAACAAACAAACAAAAGATTCCCTTTTTTTGATCCTATTTTCGTTTTTTCCTAATGTGACCTCATACTGTATATAAAGAGCCAGTCTAAAGAGGGTGTGCATAGGTTCTAAGTTTAAAGCATGACTACAATCTTTAGTTTGATTAAAACTCGAGAACTTGATTTTCATTTTGAAAAAAAAAAAGTAAAATGTCAGTAAAGCTGTGCTGGATGAGGTGTTGTGTGGCATCGTGTTGTGTACAGGGTGGCAGTGGGTGGGCGTGGCTGGAGTGGGCACTGATTAGAAAGAAGGGAAATGACCGCGCGGCTGTGGCTAAACACAGATAAACCGGTGCCGTCGTGATCTCTCGACACTTAAACAGCTGCACCATTCAGAGCGTCCAGACAACTCGCTGAAATATTCCCACGGGACATAAATCTGGACGGCAGGCGCGCCAGCGAGGTTAATGTTGGTCTTGTAAAGACAATAACCGCAGCACAAAGCCTTGAAACAGTTTTACTTTCAGTGTAAAGATAAAAAAAAAGGAAAAGAACTTGTTATATTTTTACACACACACACACACACCAAGGTTAACCGTTAAATATACAGAGTGTGTGAGCTCCTTAACTCAGGCCATTGTTTCCTCACACTCGAGGTGTTTTCTCAGACGCGGTGCTGTTACTGTGGTCAGACCCTCAGACAGATGGTATCACGCTCACTGCCGTGGTTCTGCTGCTGAACTTCATAACCATCAGCACTTACAGTTCAGCCGGGGCTCGTTACGGACGTGTACAGTATACAGGAAGATGCTCAGCTTAATAACCCTCCAGGGCTGAACGTGCTGGCGCACACAGGCTCCTCCCGGGATCAAAAAAACATTCAAAATGTTTATTGTCACTGAGGTGAGTGATTTTAAATAATATTCGCGTTGAATTTATAACAGCACAGGGGCGGAGATAAGGCTGGCTGGATCATGTTATATATGGAAACCAATCATGTCGCTATTATTCATTATTTGGGTTCAGCAGGTGGCGGGCCGGTGGTGTAGTGGTTAGCACTGTCGCCTTGCCCCTCCAGGGTCCAGGTTCGAGTCCCACCTTGTGGTCTGTGTGTATGGAGTTTGCATGTTCTCCCTTGTGTGGTGGGTTTCCTCCAGGTACTCTGGTTTCCTCCCACAGTTTAAAGACATGCGGATTAGGCTAACTGGCGTTCCCAAATTTGCATGTGAGTGAGTGTCCTGGATAGATTGGCACCCCGTTCAGAATGTCCGCCTCCTCGTGCCCCAGGTCTCCTGGGAGAGGCTCCAGGCCCCGCGACCCTGTCCACTGGATAAAGCGGTCTAGCCGATGAGTTCAGCAGTTGTCTGAAGTGTTGTTTCTTGTGTTGCACTTGCGCCTAGATGAAGATCTAGTCTGTGTGTGTCCCCATGCACGAACCTTCAGATCTGTTCCACACAGACCCGTGTTTAGTATTAACATTCGGATCCTGAGGAGTTCCTCTCTCCTGGTCCTCTCGCTCTCCTTGTTCGTTTTTGAGCCTCATTCCACATTCTCTTGTCAAACAGGAGCCGCTCTGACGTTCGAGTCTGATCCAGCATCTCTCTCGCTCCTCCTTGCCCTCTATCATCTCTCTGACCTTAATTTCTTCGTTCCCGCTCTCCCTCCCCTTCTCCGTCTCACCTTGTGTCTTTCTGTCCTCTTTTACAGACCGTAACTGAAACCGAAAGCTGTTAGTTGTGTACGCTGACATGAGAAACGTCTGATGCTTGGATTGGCACTATGTCTTGTCTCTGTGTGTGTGTGTGTGTGTGTGTGCAGGTTTATTGAGTTAAAGCACAAAATACAAAACCACAATCAATGGCACACGTACCCCGCCTGCATATCAATGCATTTTTTTCTTTGACGGTTGCCAATAATTCCTTCACCTTGGAAATAGCTTGGTTATTTTCACAGCAGAGACCAGCCTGAGCTCCTCGTGCCATACACACACACACCTCCTGATGCACAGAGACCCTGATGAGAGGCTGTGCTGTGACCTGGCCCCGGCACAAGATGCAATTTCATGATGTCTAACGTGTCCCTCTGATCCACAGACATGAAGGCGAGTCTTGGCTGATCGTCACATCTCAGCGTTTGTTTTCTAGATATGAAGTGGAAGCATGGCTGCATGTTTCAGGCAGACAAGATGGAGATTCAGGAAAGTAAACAGGTCTGTGAAAGAGCGGCTGCGCAGCCGAGTGTAACAGGATCAGCATCTCAGGATTGACGAAGGGGACGCGTCCTCCAGGTCGAGACTGAGCCGTTTCTGCATTCGGGGGATAATTGGATTTTTGGCTAATGCTACTTTATTCTATTTGAAATGAGCCAGGGGAATTGAAATCGAAGTTGAAATACTGTGTGTGTGTGTGTGTGTGTGTGTGAGAGAGAGAGAGAGAGAGAGGAAAGAAGCACAAGAGAGCAGTCAATAATTTTAATAAGTCATTCTGAGCAGAGCAGCCAAGCCACAAATCAAAAGATAACGAGAAACATCTTTAATGTCTCAGGTTTTATTTGTTCAGGAATCACCTTATATTTTGGTTCTCCTCCTCGATGCCTTTGTAACCCGGAGCCGCTGAACCGAACAGAGACCCGTCCAGTACACATGCGGTGATGTGAGACTATAACAGTAACAGGAGGTTGTTATGTTTGGTTACTTTATCCTGCAATCTTATGAAAAGCCACAGGCTCCTCAGTGGGGTGTGTGTGGGGTGTGTGTGGGGTTTCCTCCTCTTGGAGTGTTCTCACTGAGCCTGTGTGGGTTCTCCATCATCTTCGGTTTCCTCCCAGGACTGGCAGCCATAATCTGCTCTGTAAATGGGCGGGGCTAACCTGCTGTAAAGTAAGGGTACTAGTAACCTGCACCGGTAGCCAGAACCAACTGTAAAGTGAATGGGTGGGGCTAAACTGCTCTAAAGTGAATGGGTGGGGCTAACCTAATGTAAGATGAATGGGCGGGACTAAACTGCTCTAAAGTGAATGGGCGGGACTAGTCAAAGTCAACTTTATTGTTGATTCTGCTTTGTGATAGAGAATTTAAATGAATTGCGGTAATGTGAATGGGCGGGGCTAATCTGGTGTAAAGTGAAAGAACGGCGCTTAAAGTGAATTATCATATCCTGCTGTAAAGTGAATGGGAGGGGCTAACCTGCTGTAAAGTGAATGGGAGGGGCTAATCTGCTGTAAAGTGAATGGGAGGGGCTAATTTAGGCGGAATCTTACATTATTCCCCGTGGCTTGTTAAATGTGGAGATAGTGAGATAGTTCTGTAGATATAATTAGCTTAGCTGCAGTAGTTTGTATTGTAATGATGTGAGTATTGGACACATGGAGGAAAGGACATTAATAAAATCACATCAAGTCAAAAACCTAATAATGTTCTACAGATATACGAAACACCTTTTATCTTTACTGTTATTCCATGTGAAAAGCGGGATACGGCGTTACTCTTTTGTTAAAGATTATCATATGAAAACGCTGGATAACTCCGTGCGGTACTGTATCATTCATCATATTTCCCCTACTGTCAAGATTGTGATTAGATGCTACACAAAGGCACCGTGTCCTGAGCGAGCTGTCAGGATGAATCACTGGTGAATAAATACATATATAAATAAAACCCAAATAATTTGGTGTTTTTCACTTTGTCTCTGTCAAAAAAGTCGATGAGACGAAAAAACCCTGCGCTCTATTTCTTTGCTTCCACATATAGACACAGCGCTGATGACGCCGGCAGTGGATGCCAGACTGTTGGCCCTTCAGGGAGTTAAACAAGCCCTGTTTAGACCTACATTGGTCTCAATACGTCTCTGCTTGGGGGAGCATTATGTGAAATTTCCTCACTGTTTTCCTCTGGAAGTAGGGCATCTCTTCACCTTCTCACCTCTGACTCAGCAGCTGGGCTGTCCATCTTATCCCTCAAGCTTCCTCAGGTTCTGACGGAACTCGGAGCTCTCGTGCTCGACAGTCGTTACAAAAGAAGACATATATGGCTATGTGCGTGTTAAATCATTTTTACGCTAGCAAGCTTGAATATTTTAATACACAACACACTCAGGCGGAGTTTTTATCAAGTGTGCAGGGTACAGGGTTAGAGCCACACACACACACACACACACACACACACACACAGACATACACCAGACTGCAAATCTCTGCGATTCTCCCACACTCGGGAGCCTTGCCAGCCGCTACATCAGGTAACAGGCTTCTGTGTCACCTAACAGAATTATCATTGACAAGCACGATGGAAATCCTTCCAAGCGCCAAGGTTTCCTACTACCGCGTTCAGTGTATTTCTCTTCTCCGGAGATCCTGTCTGGCAAAGACAAAGTATCCCAGCTCATCTCACTACTCAGCAGAGATGGAGTGCTTCTCCTGTCGGGAAGAAAGTGAATCATCATACATGTATACGTTCATGTCGTGTATACACTCTCAAAACTGTTCACCTGCACATCATCGTCCTCAGAGACCAGCCATTACACCCACCTGTGTTCATCAACTGCCCCAGTGCTGTGTTGTTATTAGCATTAAATGCCTGGCCAAGAAGCCAGACACAGGATGTTGTCTCTGAGAAAGTCGCTGGATCTAAACCGATAACGGGTCAGGATCACAGCGCCATCATGTTCACGTTCTCCATCATAGACTTAGTCCAAGAATCTATTAGAATGAGTAATCCACACTGCTGAGAAACTCACTAGATAGCTGCTCACACCTATTAATTAACTGTTCACCACCAGGGTGAAGATACAAGGCCAGAAGATTGCCAGTGACCCCACCCATCCGGGCAACCACCTGTTTCAGACGCTTTCAGGCAGGCACTACTGAACCATATGCACAGAGTGAGCTCGTCACCTCTCCACAGCTCGTCCCCAACCTTTTATGACCTATGATGTGTCAGTCCTGTCTCCACAGGGTCTAGTCCAACCCAATGATCTGGAAAGTGCATCTTTCCATCTGTTCCATGCGTTCTTCAATGCTGTAGTTATTCTCTGTGCAGTTTTATCCAAACAATTCCAAATTCCCTCTTGGTCCAGCATTCAGACAGGGCTATTCTTCTTCCAGTGCAGATCATCATCATTGGGGTGGCCAGAAGCTCCACAGATGGCACCACTTAAAGCCTCTATTCCAATGTCCAAGCACAGGAAAGGAAACTAATTGGTGTAAGGTTTATAACCCATCTGAATTGTAAGCTATGCCTTCACACCAACTGACTCTCCACTGGAAGTGAGCCTAGTCACACTAGCCAACATGTCTACAGACAGACTGCTCCTAAATGCTAAGCAGAATTCAGTAAAGCTTTGAGGAGATCCAGATCATGCATCAGGTCATTATGCATACCTGGTAATGCCCCAGGGATTGGTTAATGCCCCGTCTGTCTAGGCATTCATTAATGACCAGTGTACTCAGAACAATGGTGGGAAAATGAGTGAGGAGCTATCAGGGTACTCCATCTCTCTAACCCAGCACATTCAACCTGTTAAAAGGTCACAGAACCTCATTAATCCAAGACAATCTAAAAAAGAGTGAGCTATTGACACCTTCCTTGGTTATATCAGGCACGAAGAGGATGAGACTGGGTACAAGGTGGAGGCTCCTCTTGGTATACATACAGCACAACCTCAAAATGAGTAACACAATTTAAAAACAATAAAAAATAAAACACCACTAGAGCTTTCTGTAAATTTGTCGTTTTTTTCCCCCCAGGAAATTGGTTGCTTCCGTTTTGGATTGATCATCTGGAATAATCTTAATTAATGTCCCTAATGACCTCTAGCACAGTGGTCCCCAACCCTCGGGCCGCGGACCGGTACCGGTCCGTGGATCAAATGGTACCGAGCCGCACAATAAATAATTAAATATTTGCGTTTTATGTATTATCTGAGTCTGAACGATACTTTATTTAGAAAACCTTTTTATTTTGAGAAATGACCAGATTCTCTCGGTTACGTCTTGCGCGCCATTACGAGAGCCGCTGCAAAGATTTCTCACCGCAGAGAAACAAGCTCAGGGCTCCCATTGATTCGTCATTATCGTGAGTTAAGATCTCCATGAAAATAAAATGTTCTTTGTATTCATTTTTGTGGCGTATCTGTATCTTATTTTGAAGGGATATTTAAACGTTATCATAGCGACCAGAGTCAGAGAGTGTTAGGGCAGTGGTCGAGAGGAGAGGAGTAGAGCTTGTGAGTATTAGTGGACACACCAACATGCAGAAGCCTCAGGCCCTGTAACTGAGCAGTTTCAGAGGAATGTTTTGTGTTTGTTAAGCCACACACTGTCCTATGAATCGTTCAAGCATAACAAACAACTAAGTCCTGACCCAGTGAGAAACAGGTGCAGATGTGGACAGATGATCAGAAGGTGATGAGTTATACTGATGATGCGGATGCTGATGTGGTTGGAACAAGACTTTTGCACGGTACTCTATAGACATGTCCACATAAGGAGGGTTGCCAGGCTGCCACACATTGTCTCCTGCCAATAAGGACTATCATGGATAATGATATGATCTGAGCATAAATTTTCCAAAAAGCTCAGTCATGTAATACTGTACAGCTCCACTGTTATATGGCTAAGAGGCAAATGCGAGCAGAAAGGCTTTTGTTTAAGCATTTGTACTGAACACTAAATAAAAGGATGATTCTAACTAGAGATGTTCCGATACCATTTTTCCCCTCCCGATACCGATTCCGATACTTGGGCTCAGGGTATCGGCCGATA
>JAQMYL010000007.1:388956-400168 GCA_030014365.1 Clarias pachynema | reverse complement strand
AGCCTGCATCCTTTGATGGAAGTAGGCGTGGCGGATCGTAAGACACTAGCAGTTCACTCAGATACTGCGGCGCGAGATCATTTAATGCTTTATAGAAGATCAGCAGCGCTGTGGAGGAAAACACTTTAATACAAAGAGCACACATGAAGATATTGGCCATAGAAATGAAACCCTGGTCACTGTAGCGTCGTCCAGCAGGACACCAAGACCAAGCAAACCTCTAAAGCTGTGACACAATGTTAAATAAATGTAGGAATTAGAAGATGATTGTACTGTCTGAGTGAGGAGGACCACAACACACCTGTTCCTTCAGGAGGAACCTGAGAAAACATTTCAGCTCCACTGTTGTGAGAAGCCTGTGGAAGAATACAACACCAGTTTAAAAATCAATGCCATTAAACACTCAAGGAAATCCATGTGGACTTTTGACCCACTGCAGATCTGATCTCGTAAATAAAGCCTCTTAACACACACAAAGTCCCACCCACTCGGGTTGATTGACAGCTCTCTCACTGACATTGAAAATGCAAAAGGATTGTGTGAAGTGTGAAGGATTGCTTTTAGTAGATTTACACCTGCTAAGATCATAAAAAAAACGAAAATCCATGTGGAATTATTTTTTATTGCTATTATGTAAAAAAAAAAAGAAGGAAATAGACACTTTTCAACTGAATGCTCGGTCGAGTGTTTTCTAATTATCTTGTGAATTTGTATGAAGTCCGAAAAAATGCTGCACACAGCAAGAAGAAGCTAATTACAAAAAAAAGAGATGATTTAGGATTTAATATCCAAAGGCTTGTGTTTGGAAAGACGGAAACAGTTTACCATTTAATAACTCATGTCTGCCAAAAGACCAATGATAATCAGAGCACTGATGTGTGTGTGTGTGTGTGTGTGTGTGTGTGTGTGTGTGTGTAAAAGATTAAACACGCAAATGATGACAAATTATACACACAGTAGGACGAGATGTAGGTTAAGAGCAGAGGATCGTTTAGGTGCTAAAACAACTATAAGATGAAGTAAAACTTGCACAGAAGGTCTTTTGCACACTTTCAGGACATTTCCATTCATTTCCATTTTTTATTTCCATTTAAATTTACTATTTTGTTCTTTTGTACAGATAGGTTTCAGATAGGTTTTATATTTCTCATATATGTTTTTAAAATGTTTATATTGTGTTCTACTTTCTTATAGTTTCAGCTATTTATTCTTTGTCTCAGTTATTTATTTCTCTTTCTTATTTCTTGTTAATTGTTTTTAAATGTTTAAGGCCACTGGCGGTCGTATAAGCATTTCACTGCATATCGTCCTGTGTATGACTGTATGTGAGACAAATAACATTAGAATTTGAATAATACGGCTCTGAAACAGTCGCAGCTGCCTTTTCACTAATAATCCAAAATAACAACAACTCAGAGCCTCAGCCTCCGGAGCCACCGGGCCGAGTTTTACATTTAATCTGTCCGTCATCACACACTGCTGGCTAACCGCGCCGGCATTTCGGGTCAAACTAGGATAAAGATATGAATGATTTGTAGTGTGTTTGCTGGGTTTGTCCTCGTGCAGGTCCCAGGTCTCGCTGTCTCCGAGTCTCTGTAGACCAGCGGTGTGTGAAGTACGCAGATCCTAAATAAAGTAGAGATACACTGGGTAAAATATTACTGAAGTCAAAGTAGAAGTTCTCCATTTACATTTCTACTTGTGGAAAAGTACAAATCATACCTTTTTAAACTTCGTATATGTCAAAAATACTGGTCATGTATCAGCTGACTGTAGACTTATATAATAGTAATAGTACAAGTCTCTCTCTCTCTCTCTCTCTCTCTCTCGTGCTTGATGTGATGCTGGACGGTCTGTAACCGTCTCCTCTTCTGATTACAAACACCTGCTGCATGGTGAACCTTTCACAGAGGAAATACGATTACTCAGAACACTCAGCAGGTGGCGATATTCCCGCTTCACCACTCTGGTTATGTAACACGACGCCATGCGGAAATGTAGTGAAGTACAAAGTACAGGTATTTGCTGTAGCATGTAGTGGAGTAAAAGTATCTATTAATAAAACTGCTGAAGTAAAGTACAAATGTGTGGAATATGTAATATTAAGTACAGTAAAGAAGTAAATGTTCTCCGTTTCCTTCCACCTCTTTTCTAGACCAGACACTGTGCCTTTTATCCTGAAAAGAGAATAAAGTCACAAGTCCAGATTAAGTGTAATACACCCAGTATATGTTCATCATATAATAATAATGTGCAAATCATAAGCTGGGAAAGACTGAAATAATCTGGTAATAGCAGCGTAATACAGTAAGCACTTGAGCTGGGTTGTTGTAAATATTTTAGTCCTGGTACACGTGTTAATATGTGATGACTAAAAAAAAAAAAATCTCAATTTAACAGTATGTCATAAATCGTATTAATCGGGATAATTGGCTTAATCAGATTAACTGTCAGGTTCGCGGGTTCACCAGACCTCCAGGAAGATAAAACGGAGGAAGCGTACTGGAGAGGCCTTTCACGGGGACGTTACAGTGGATAAAGCGAGCACTCAGTCATCCACCCGGGTTACAGCTCACTTTAAGTAGGTGGAGGTCATAAATTACTGTAATAATAAACATGCCATATAAACTTCGATCCCTGAGAGAAGTATTGTCTCAGCGCTGATGAAGCTGTCTCCTCTCAGGTCCCTCCTGGTTTCTCTCTGGCTTTACAGATTTACACGTTGCTTTTACGGTACATTTTATTATCGTTCATATAATATTGTATCTTTATATTGTTGTAAATATGACGTCTAGAGTGCTGTGATTATCAGCAGAGCGGCCACACTGGACAGTTTCCTGCACTGCGCGGTGAAAAAGAGACATTGTCCTGGAAAGCTTTAATAGTGTAAATGTAGATGTAGAGAAGGTTTAATAACACGGTGCTCGGGTCAAAGCACTGCTCTTATTAATAAAGGTGTAAAGAAGAGAGAGTTGAACAGTTTTAAAGCAATCCTGGATCTGACTCGTGATGAACCAAGCTGTACCACACTGTACCACGCCCTTATATACTACATACAAACACGCCAGTATAAGTACGCTTCACATCACGCCATAAATGGCGAGCAGAAAACACGACATCTTAGCAAGGGGGAAAAGATTACAGTAAACCATGTATAAGATTATTAAACCTAATTCTAGACAATTCATTTCAATTTCTCAGTATAGTGGACAAAGATGGAACATGATCTGCCAATAGAATATAAACTTTAAAGCTTGTAATGAGGAAAACTGTCTAAAATAAGCTGGTAAAAAATGAAAATAATTTAAGATTTAATTTAGAATAAGCACATTAATATATATGAATATAATATATAATATATATATAGGGCTAATATATGTTTATTAGTTTAATATCTAATATTTATACGTATCATATTATGTTTGTACTATATGTTTTGAAACAGTATATTAATGATAAACATATATTGTGCAGTATAGAGTGACATATCCTTTAGTTTAGCACAAAATAGGCAATATTTGAAGTCTGAAGCCTCTCCGTTAACACACACCCGCAAGGCTTCCATACAAGCACAAGTATTTCTTTTAAATCATCAGTGACCTATGCTGTGCTGCTGGAACAGATCTGTACCGCTTGGGTTTTAAGTTAAAGGATGATCACTACTTAAGTACTTTAGCACACAGTTTTGGGTAAAACTTGTGGTCCAATATTAATTAATTTAACTTTTATGACATCACATTTACTCTGGTATACATCACTAAGCACTAGTGTATATTAGTAGGGTAACACACAGTACAAGATACACTACACTTTCCATTCTGATGTGTGTGTGTGTGTGTGTGTGTGTGTGTGTGTACTCCAGCTAGTAAAACTTTAAAGTATTGTGTGTTACATTTGGAGCTCAGCAGCAGAGCTCTGCCTCAGGGTTACTGCAGACGGCTGCGAGTCTGCGTGTCTCCACTCAGCGCATAAATAAACATGGATATTGATTGGCGCAGCCTGCTCATGTCGAGTTCACCCGGGAAGATCATCAGCTCTCATACAACCTTATATCTATAAATAAATACGGAACGTTTCATTACTATTATTACTGTTAACGTTATTAATTGTAAGTGGAATCTGGACCAGATTTTTTAAATAATTTTTTTAACTTTATTGATTCGATAAACAAGAGCATCTTTTCTAGAAGACCGGCTCCCCTTTTATCCCCCTCTCTCTCTCTCTCTCTCTCTCTCTTTGCTTGAAGGATGAAAGAATTCCACACTCAGCTTTTTTCATGCCAACTACTGGACGTTCAGAATCTTTATTAAAGGTTACACGTCAAATCATCGTCACGTACAACAAAGCTTCTGCATAGCAACAGAGTTAGCCAAAGTTAAAAGCGGTGGGTAAGTTTGTCCGATGATTCCTTCACCACTCCTGCAATATAAACTTTACGCCAGATAACACAGTGACTGTTGTGTCGTGTACACCTATCAGCCATAAAAATAAAACTAACCAGTTTTGGGTTTCCCTTGTACATGCGTCTGGGCGGTTCTGGCCCCTCAGGGGACGGATCTGCATGGCCTCTGTGGGGTGCTGTGGTGTCTAGGACCAGGACATTGGCAGAAAGTTCTGTGGGTGTAATCTGTCACACAATTTTTGTTACTGGCTAGAGAGCTTAATCTAGCACTTTTTTTTTAGTATTAGTCAGCTATATTAGCATATTTTGCAGTATAAGAAATTGTGAGACATGTCAACCCAGTCTTACTGCGATGAGCAAGCCGAGGGCGATGGTGACAAGAGAAAACTCCTGGAGATTGCGATAGGAAGAAACTTTGAGAAGAACCAGACTCAACAGGAAATTGTACTACTGAAGGTACTACTGTAGGTACTGTATGTGGTCCTAGTACCCAGTCTTGTCAGGATTAGGCAGAAAGAAGTTAAATAGCATCCAATGTCTTATGTCCTTCACACATTGCTCAACTTTATTAAGCTGCTTTTTTCTCATCTGACATATAACTGTGTGTCATCAGCATAACAGTGGAAACTAATAACATACTTAAGAATTATGTTGCCCAGAGGAAATATGTAAAGAGAAAATGTAAAAAAATAGCAGTGGGCCTAAAACTGAACCCTGTGGAACACCAAATTCCACTTAGGGCACATTCAGAATAGTCACCATTTAAATCTACAAACTAAAGATAATCATTACCGGTATAGTTTACAAATTACTGTTATAGTTTACTACAAATTATAAAGACTCATTTGTAACTAACCACTTGAGTTAATTAATTTATTTATGTTTTTAAAAATATTTAGCATATTTAGCATTGTCTTACGACACGACTAGCAGCCTGAGTGTGTTTATAGACAACTGGAAAAGTTAGGCTTGTTTTATTCCATATGTCTCTCTCTCTCTCTCTCTCTCTCTCTCTCTCTCTCTCTCATTGTCATTTTTTCTCATTTCAATATCAGAGCAGAATTTCCGAGAGCTGTCAGCCACTCCCATCCATCCCAAAGAAGGTCTCACCTACACTCTGGTTCCTTCCTCCGCCCACCATAACTCATTAAATCTCCATTTTGTGTGTTTTTTTTTCAGAAATAATGCATTTTCATTACTCCACCTCCTCCTTTTTGTTTCCCACTTTTCCCTTTTCTTAAGAAAGAGCGAAATCCGCTTTCATCCTTTCATCCCTTCGTCTCCTGTTTCTTCCACATTGCAAATCATTCTCTCTTTTCTTCACTCTGATTAAACACAAGTGAGCATCATGTTCATCAGAGCCGCATCTGAAATCTGAGTGAATTCTCATCTCACAGGCCTGGATAGAGAGAGAGAGAGAGAGAGAGAGAGAGAGAGAGAGAAAACTACAGTTTATCTTGTACATAAATAAGTTTGACTTTAACCGTCTGACGCATATCTGCATTATTTAATTCATTAAAGCTCACCTCAGTCTGTTGGTGTCATCTGCTCCACACTGTATGACACACACTGGATCGTATACACAGCAGTGCTATAATACACACATTATAACAGAGTGAGCTCATGCTAATTTGCTAATTATGCTAATTATTGTACATTAGGTGTGCTAATTAGCTGTGTCAGCGCAAATCACCAAAATGTAGCGCAACAGCTATGACTAGAACACGCTAACAGCGCTGATGTGCATCTTTACAGGACAGTTTATCACAGATAGAGTTATGGAGACGTCTGTGTGTCAAACCTGAACTAATCAAATCCCACGCTAGCTGTAACTAGCCTTGTGTTAGCGGCTGTAAACGGTCATTTGTCCTCGTCCAGGATATGAACACATACACCATACGCAAGCTGAGTTGTGTTATATAATGACCTTCATTCTTTAGCTGTAGCGTTTAGCATTAAACCCTGCACATGCTGGAGCGTCAGTGTAAAGCATCATGTACGTTAAGGCAAATTATACTAAACTCTCTCTCTTTCTCTTTCTCTCTGTAGGCTCCCTGTCCCTGGGTGTTTTCCTCGTGTCAGTTGGTCTAACCGTGTGTGTCGTGTGGCTCGTGGCACTTTGCGGCATCTGTGGATGGTGCCAGCGCAGACTGGTGAGTGATGTCACTTCCTGTTTCAAGGTAAATCCCAAATGAGTGCCAGCTGATTTCACACTCTTCCCAAAATAACATAGCAGGTCACCGAGTCTCATGAACTATACGCTAGCCCTGTGCGGTGTCGTTAGTGACGTCCTTTCAAGAACAGAACAAAAACTGGTGGCAAGACGAGCTAAATTTTTTATGCGAGATCATATTTAAAATCATTAAAAAAACATCAAAATTTATTTCATGAAAATAAATGAGCGTGGTTTGCAGCATGGAAGTGAAAAACAACAGGTTGGAGGGATTTTTATTTATTAGTTTCTTTTCTCGTTTAGAAAAACACACGTTAAATGCACGGCTTCTGATAAATGTATCATGTTAATTAATTTCATTAACAGTAATGAGCTTGAATGCAGAGGGGGGGGAACATCACACTCTAGACTGTAGATGGATGATTAGCGAAGAGAGGAAATGAGAAAAGAGGAGAAGGAAAGAAAGGGAGGAAAAAAAGAGAAGCAGACGGGTGGACTGTGGGTGGCTTAAACGAACACAGACTTTAATTACATTCAGTAATTGGGCTCTGGTCCATATCCACACCCTGCAGGCCAGCGCAGCCTCCTTATTACAGAGATGGATGACCCCCCCCCCTCTCCCCCTCTCTCTCTCTCGTCATTGACTGATTGGCTTTGCTGATTGACAGCCTGCATGGGCGTCTAAGGCGACCTTAAACATGTAACTTATACCGTCACCGCAGTGCTTCATCTCTCCATAGCACTAGGTCCATGGTCATGTGACTGCTCACTACAACTGGATCCTGTCTTAAAATGTAAATAAAGTGTAAAGAGGAATTCTAACATATAAGATGCGTTCTGTAGATACTGATGAACGGTGGGTCATTTTTATTAATTGAACAATAATACAAATAAAACTGACCTGCTCGTCTTTTGTACTGAAACTCATTGAGGGTGGGGCTATTTTTAAGGCTGTTTTATTGCTTCCTCACTTTAACAGCTGCACACAGGCTACAAATTACAATTGCTTGACTGCTTTTATAGACTCTGCTGTTAACACTGACAGGAAATGGATCACAGGAGTGAAGATGTAGTGAATTAATAAACACATGTATCAGGTTACAGCATTTAATGACACATGGATCCTCAGGTCGCTCTGGTGTGGAGCTGGAGCCTGAGATCCCATGACCTTGTGTCAGTGTAGGAGGATCAGAGGCCCAGGATACTTTCCACAATGATGGATACGAAAATCAATAAGGAATGAGATGAACCATTACCACGAACTAGTTCTCATTAGCTTTATACTGTTAATGTATGCAGAGATCTGTAACCATAGACGAGTCGAATTATAAGGAAATTCAAAGGGGATGGTGTGGTCAAGCATTAATTAATTTTTAATTACTATTATTTTTTTGTGTACTAATCATACACGGTTGGGAAACATGTCAAATTTTTAAGAACAGTTTTATTAACAAAATATAAAAACTAAATATATTAAACTGAATCCATGGTTTTCATCACGTCTCTGCTGTGAGGATTTGTCTGTATGTATCATACTGTACCTTCAGTTCTCTTCTTTTTGAAATATGTGCTTTTTGAAGCTGTGCTTGAACTGTTCTCTTGGCCGTTTCAAAAATGCGAACAGCGTGAAAAATGATACAAACTTGTGTGAACTTGTAAGCAGCGCGTTACAATATTGAATTCTGATTGGCTAATCTCCATTATTTATAGTTCCTAGATGATCATACACAGAGAGTTTTAATATTTCATTTTCAGGGCAAATTTTACATAATACACAGCATTATTAATCTGAAGGGGATGGTAAGGGCATCCCCCCTCAAATTGAGCCCTGACTAGAGACCTCTACTTGACTAGTCCTCTACTTGTTTAATTGTGCCTAGTAATGAGCTAGTGCAAATACATAGTCGGTCAATCGCCTTGATATAATTAATGGAACCATGAATTCTGCATTCTCACAAAAAATCCTGAAGAAGAATGTCTGGCCATCAGTTTGTGACCTCAAGCTCAAATGCACTTGGGTTATGCAGCAGGACAATCCGAAACACACCAGCAAGTCCACCTCTGAATGGCTCAAAACAACAACAACAAAAACTAAATTAAGGTTTTGGATTGGCCTAGTCAAAGATCCTATTTAGATGATCTTAAACACAGAAAGGAGAGCAACAAAACACACAAAATTCCTCCATAGCGATGTAAAAGACTCATTGCCAGTTATCACAAAAGCTTGTTTACAGGTGGTGGCACAAGTGTGGCACAATCAGTTATTAGGTTTAGGGGGCAATTACTTTTTCACATCTCCTTTGGACAGTTTTTTTTCTCTTAATGAATGAAATCATCATTTAAAAACTGCACTTTGCATTTACTCCGTGTTATGTTTGCATAATATAAAATTTATTTTTGATGATCTGAAACATTTAAGTGTGCAAAAAAATATGAAAAAAAAAAATCAGAAAAGGGCAAATAAATTTTCATGGCATTATATGCACTCAATGTCCATATGTAGTTGGACAGTTTCATAATTTTCCTCATGTTTTCCCTCTGTACTCCTTCACAATGGATTTGATATGAAGATGTGATTGACTTCAGAATTAATTGACTTTTAGCGAAAGTATTGCGTATAGGAATTATAGCTCTTTAGTTTTTAATTTAAAAGGTTCCTTCGTTTTTACACAATCAAAAGTAATAAGACACCTGACTAATAGACAGACTGATGGCCAGGTGTGAACAGTTTCTTAGTTATTTCATGACAAATAAAAGTAAAAAAAAAAAAAAAAGATGAAAAGACTACATCTTGAGTGCTTCATTTTATATGTATTGCGGAAATATAATTATGAAAACTATAGTATGTAACTGTCCAAATACTTATGGATCCAGAATGTAGATAAAATCTCTTTTCCAAATACCAAAAAATATCCAGAAGCAACATTATTATTATTATCACTCACCCATTGTCTATATCGCTTTATTCAGGGTGGCGGTGGGCGGAGCCTATCCCAGTTGACTTGGGCCACAAGGTGGGGTAGACGCTCGTATACCCTCTCACACACTTATTCATACACTACAAGCAGTTTGGGAACACCAGTTATCCTAATCTGCAGGTCTTTGGACTGTGGGAGGAAACCGGAGAACCCGGAGGAAACCCACCAAGCAATATTAGTAATATTATTATTACAACCTGTGGTTAAATTCTCGAATCTGATTGGTCAGAAGGTTCCAGCTGTGATGTGAGCGATGCGTTTATATTAAATTGCTCGTAATAATATTATTATAATTTCAGCTCACACACGGGTCACATAATCTTACACTAATGGGCAATTCCATGCAAAGGTCAGGCTTACCGCGGGGAGAAAGTGTGTGTAAGTCATAGTGTTCCTACCAAACCGTACTGATCTGCTAAATAAACTACATCTGCTTATACTGAGTAAATATACATTCGAGCCTTTTCATGGTACGAGTGTAATGTTTTCTACAGCAGTCTTCAAAATTTACAGAGATTGTGGAAAAACTGTAAAACTTAGGTCTAAAATGCTGATAACCGTCTGGATGAGATCCTGTGGAGACAGGAGACGTGTGTGTGTATGAGTTTAGATTCAGAAAGATACCGCTCATGGGGATGTGGCGTGGCGGCCTCTTAAAAGGCCATGTGGACGCTGAGTGATGAGATTGAAGATGGATCTCCAGCTCAGGTGAGTTCTGTTGGTCCGCCCCTTGTTAGGCACACTCCGCAGTTGGCGCACCCTTAGCGGTGTGTGCAGAGTGTGTGTGCGAGACGCACTTGCACTGAGTGGCCCGCTGCCACAGCACCCACCGCTCAGGGCTTGGGGTCGTGAGAGGGCATCTGCGTTCGCTTGTTGTGCGGCGGACCTGTTAACCACAGACAGCGAAGGTGAAGGGACCCTGCCGACGGCCCAGGGGAGGAGCAGCAGTACGCAATCACCCACCTGGAATTTGCATGTCTGCGCCAGTCGGTCTGCACCTCCTGGAAATGCTGTTTTACAATAGGACTTTACTGATATTGTTTTTAAGCTCCTGTACAAATTGAATCACCGACCTGAATGGCGGAGGCTGCTCCTCCCAGGCTTCCTTAGCTACGTCGAGCAGATCGTGCAGCCGGTGGACGAATAACAGCTCATAGGAGGGTGAAGCAATTCCCAATTGTGGCCGCTTTCGAGCGCCACTCTCCGGAGCATTTATTTCAGCCTCTAATTAAATTGCTGGACGAGGCCGTCGGCCTGCGGGTGGTACACCGACATGTGGATCTGCTTAATCAAAGTGCAACAGCCTGCACACATCACACATTAGTTTAGACATAAAAGGTCAGTTTAGATTCAGACAGAAACCGGGTTGGGCGCGGTGGCCTCTTAAAATTTGATCTCCAGCCCAGGTGAGTTCTGTTGGCCCCGCCCCCTCCACAGTTGACCCACCCTACGTGGTGTGTGCAGTGTGTGTGTGTGCAAGAAGTGAGTGGCCGGCTGTCACAGTCATCTTACACAACACGCAGTCTCTGCAGTAATCACTTCTTAAGTTGTTCTGAATCGCCTCTTAACCATCCGTGTTGTTTTACACCGCGTTCCAAATTATTATGCAAATTGGATGTAAGTGTCATAAACATTAAATGTTTAGTTTTTAAATTAAAC
>JAQMYL010000007.1:368744-381256 GCA_030014365.1 Clarias pachynema | reverse complement strand
ACACACACACACACACACACACACTATGCGCACAGTATTTGATGGCCAACTTTCTATGGAGTCTCTTATCCAGGTAAGAATATATTGACTCTGAAGCTGTGAAAATATTGTTATCCATCATAGACCTGCTGTGTGTGTGTGTGTGTGTGTGTGTGTGTGTGTGTGTGTGTGTGTGTGTGTGAGAGAGAGAGGTATATGTCTAGGTAGTGAGGAATACCTTCCTAGTCGAATGGTCTAATATAACAGTAAATAAGACACAAGGCTAACATGAAGACGTTACTTTAGAGAAATGAAGACTTTGAATGTAGAGAGCTTTGAACGTCCAGAATTCTCTCCTTCAACTCCGTCGGGCTGAGGAGGACCAACAGCAACCATCACAGACAATGTCACAGAATCCTTTCTCTCGTTCTCATCCTGTTGATTCAAAATCCTTGGCAGCGCAGTGGCTATAGCGATAAGGGGAGGCGTGCGGGCCGGGCCGGGCTCAGCTCGGCTCCTCTGCCCCCTGGAAAGAGGACCATAAGCTCCTTTACTGCATTGTAATAAACACTAGCTGTCAGTTGGCAAGAAATTGGCAAGCGGCATGATGAAGTGCTAAAGACGGAGGAGAGCGGTACGACAGGAGCTGATCTGTTCTCAGTGACTGCTTCTTCACTCTGAAAGATCACATGCTGCTTCAGCGAGTGTTTGGTGCTGTGGTGCAGGAGGAGGAGGAGGAGGAGGAGGAATCCCTAACGTGTGCTCCTGACTGCTAATGAGACAACGTCATGACCGCTAGGGCAAGGGGTACAGAAACGCCAGAGCCGCGCGGGAAAAGAAGTGGGATCCAGGGAAGGACAGTGTTCAGACTGCCACACCAAATCTGATTTTCTGCATATGAAGATTGGAATCAGATTGCCTTCATGTAGTACAAACAGTAAAAAAAACAAAACACATTGAATATGATTTTTGCAAGTCTGATCTGAACCACATTCAGAGTAGTTTGAAATCAGATTCTTAAAGATGCGTCTCAGTCTGGACGCTCTACGGATTTCATACCGTCCATTACGTCACTCTCACCCAGACACAGAAGTCCACATGGTCACATGGTATGGACATGGATCCATGGTTTAAAAATGAGCGGGACAGTGATGTTCTTCCTGAAAACACAATAAATTTCTTTCTGCATGAAAAATTCAATGGCATGACTATGACATACATAGCGGTAATAGTGCTAAAAGCAGATAAAACTTTCTACAGAGCGTCCAGTTTAACCGCAGTGTGGACATGGAGTGCTGTAGTCCCCGGACAGAGGACCAGTGAAATGTCTGATGGCACTTTGGGTGGCTGCATCAGTCCTGGCAAAGGAAGAGGGAATGTACAGAGACAAGGTGGAATATGAGGAAATATCCCGCTGCATGCAAGCCTCTGGCATAGCTACCATGACAACCAATGCAGATACTCCAACTATGTGTCAGATTTCAGCTGCCTTTCTGAACAGAGCCAAATCCCATCTGATCACTTTCACATAACAGTGTGGACAGGCAGTGCTAAAGAGCAGGACCCGTATTAACTAAGCATCTCAGAATCACTGCTAGGGAAGTGATACAAAAAAAGTGTTGATGAATTGCTCTTAAACCTACTCCTAAAAGTAGGACCAAAATTACATCACTTTGAGCATTTTCGGCCACTTAGGAGCAGTTTCTTACTTTGAGATGCTTTGTATGCACTGATTTATGAAACAAGTCAGATTTGTCTGCAGTCTCAACAAGGCATACGTTTTTAACAGAAATGAGACGCAAGCTGCCTGGTTGGAACATCAATGTCAGATCAGGGCCCTTATTAATAAGTGTCTCAGGAGCACTTGTAGGAATCGCCCTCAAAGTTTGTTGGGAATATTCCTAGCTCAAAGTAGGACATAAAAGTTCTTTATTAAGCGTCCTGCTCTTTTTTCAGCGAGGTGAAGTATTGCGCCAAGGAAAGCATGTGACATCACTTTTTACGACACTGAGAGCCGTAAAAAGACAGTTCTTCACATGATCTGTAGTGCTGTAAGAGTAGAGTTTAATTTATAATTTCCAACATTGTCGGCTTTGACAAACACAAATCATCACTGATTCCAGTTTCTAAGCTGTATCTTCGTTGTTACTAAAGATCATATACTGTAGTATCAGTCACCTGCGTAGACAGAATACGAAATATTTGGCCACTTAAGAGTGATTTCTACTCTGAGATGTTTAGTCAATACGAACCCTGGATATAAACGTTCCTGTCCGTTCCACTGGAGCATGATGATGATTCCTGCAGAACCACTAGATTGTTCCTAAGGAAGACATTTTGAAGCAACACGTGACCTTTTGAGCTTCCCTGTGATATGTGATACGTATCTCACTACTTCCAAAGGTGATTACAAAAAGATAGTAGGTTGTACACGGTGAACCTGGAATTCCAGGAGAAAACCTCAGTGTTCCTCCTCCGCAGGATGTTATACAAGCTTCCATTTTGCTTCATCTTAACTTTATGACTTACGTGAAAGCAGATAAAGTTCTGTATATTTTATATAGTTTGTGCTTGAGGGCTCCTGCAGAAGCCCGTTGATCTCTGTACCAGGTGAAGTGTGACGTGTGGTATACAGACCGGTAGAAAAGGTGGCTAGGGTCTCGTTAGAGTGGTAATCACGTCTGAGATCAGCTGAGCACTGAGCCGTGTGTGTGTGTGTGTGTGTGTGTGTGTGTG
Source organism: Clarias pachynema (assembly GCA_030014365.1). Taxonomy (NCBI): domain Eukaryota; kingdom Metazoa; phylum Chordata; class Actinopteri; order Siluriformes; family Clariidae; genus Clarias; species Clarias pachynema. Next base: position 378,541 of record JAQMYL010000007.1, on the reverse strand, counting down.
TGTAGACCCGTTAGCACTGCGTAGTATTTCTTGGTATCGGTCCTCCTGGACTATGCGGCGAGGTAAATATCAGGGCCGAGGCAGCGTTTTTGTGTAAACCCCAAAAGAGATCGAGAGTGAACGGGGCACAGGCTTTATGTCTCTGTGATTTGCTGGAAATTCAAATGTAGTGCTTAGATTCAGGCTTAGCCTTGGGCAAAGAGTATTCTGTACTGTAGGGTCGTTGCCATGGTTATACTTTACAACATTATGTTCGAACAATACAGGAGGTCAAACTTGCTAAGGCTAAAAACACACGCGTATGGCCTTGTTCAACCAAACGAGGAATTCCAGCGGAGCCGTAAAATGAAACTTAATCATAAATTCCTTCCCTTTTCAATTTCCTTCTTATTCAATTTCTACAGAATGTGCAGGAGTGTGTGTCGCAGGACATTCCCATAATTCTCTTCACCAAATGAAAATAATCACACAGGATTGAAAACATGGTGTCAATTTTATGTGAGAAATAAAAAAGTAATAATAATAATAATAATAATAATAATAGTGATCATTATTTTACCCACACTGTCGTCCTGTGTAGGGGAAGAGGAACAAGCCGAGCTTGGACACAGCGAGCTCTCCGGACTCAGTGTCGGTACGAGGCAGAGGCGAGAACAAAGCCATCAAGTAGGTCTTTCCTGAGTGTGTGTGTGTGTGTGTGTGTGTGTGTGTGTTGATAATTTTTTTTTATAGAAACAAAGGATATTTAATCAGAGTTCCATATCACATGTGATACTCTGAAACTTCTAGACAAAATGAACAACTAATGCTTTATATTTAAAAAATTATTCAAATAAATAATTATAATTAATTAATCAGAAATACATTGTCCTTCTTATTATTAATGAATCTATCGTTGCTGTCAGTGTGTGTAGCCGCGACAATGACACAGTAATAACATGACAGCGCTGCTATGTTGAGAAACACACAAGTCTGTTCAGATCTGTTGCTTTTCCATCCGTCTGCAGAAGGAGAGAGAGAGAGAGAGAGAGAGAGAGAGAGAGAGAAGCAGAACACACAAAACAACAATATTGAATCTTGGACACAGATAAACTTCACTATTAGCTCAGGCTAGAGGATTTGTGGATCTGAGGATGCGGGTTTGATCCCTGGTGTCAGTGGGTTGCCACGTCCCGTACTATCCAGCCACTGCATGAAGTACAGTCCAGTTCAAGTCTGGTTAGAAAAATGTGAGTGTTGCGTCAGAAAGGTCATCCGGAGTGAAGCCAAGGTGTTTGTGGATGGGACGGTCCGCGGTGGCGACGCCTTGACGGGAGCAGACGAAGGGTTTTCCTACATTCACTGCCGTGTAAGATCTGTACAGTGTGTATGAACACAAAGCCTCAGATAGACGAAGCGTCAGATCTGTGTTTCCGATCAAAGCTGATCAAATACAACGGCTGATTGACTGACAGGGTCGATGGAGGACTCGGGCTGTTTGGGGGAATTTTTTTACCTTAAAGAGAAAAATCTGGGTAAATATCTGTAATTTACCCCCTGCAATGTGATTAACAAATCCTGAAGATTCCCATCAGGATCAGCGAGTGTGTGAGCAAATTAGCATGACTGAGAAGCGTGGAAATCATCGTGCGAATCAAATTTGTTTTTAAAAAATTGAAGACAAAATGATCAGAAAGAGAAGTTTATGAAGCTTGATGGAAATGATTAGAAAGTTTCATGATTCGTGATTAAAATGTTCAGAAAGTGATATTATGATTAGCGTCTCACAGAGGACATGAACGTGATGTCTCTCTCTATCTCTCTGTCTCTCTCTGTGTCTGTCTCTCTCTCTGTCTCTGTGTGTGTGTGTGTGTGTGTGTCTCTCTCTCTCTCTCTCTAGTGATCTGGACAGGGACTTTTGGAACAACAACGACAGCAGCAATGTTCAGCAGCGCTGGAGCTCCTACCCTCCTAAGGAGTTCCTCTTGAACATGTCCCCTTACGCTCCGTACGGAGACCCCCGTCTAACGCCCAAGTAAGTGTCTGTCTGTCCCTCCAGGGGGCAGCGCAGGGCTGTAGCCATCCTGTAAGTGAACCTTCGTCTAATCTCTTCTAATCAGCTGATTGTAACTCTGTCGCCGCTGCCATTCTGCTCCAGCAGTCCGAGTCAACCACAGCTTTTACCTCAAACACTAACACGAGTTGTTTAAAGGGTGTCGGTGGCTCAGTTCTAGGCTTCTCACCTAGCATCATTATGGCTGAGATTCAATCCCAGTCAGAGCCCAAACCCAGCCACAATGCAGTGCCAGTCCCAAAGGGAGGGTTGCATCGGGAACGCATTCGGTGTAACACCTGTGCCTGGGATCAGCCAAGACATCAACATAACTAATATAAATATTTGTCAAGATAAAACGTTGAGACGCTTTTTGGTTTCTTACTGTAAGTTAAGAAAGTAAACTGCATGCAAGGTGAGCCAGTGCTGTTATACAGTAGGACAATAATCAGTGCCGGGGTGTTGTGTACAATTTGCCCAAACCGGCACATCCTGGACGCGGTTATCTGAGTCTAAACATAGACTGGCTGGCTGATTGATTACTAGATGTGGCACAACACTCTTATCATCATTAGAGGTGTTACTACTACTACTACAGGAAATCACATGCCTAAAGTACTGCAGCATGTAAAGTGAAATGTCAAGCACTCAGTGGTGTACTCTGACTTTTCCCAAGGTCGTTTGTTTGTCTTCTTTTACGCACCATTTCATTAAAATTGCTAGTACACCATTGTCGCACTGCTTACTTAATCCCGCATGTCACTAGCAGGCATGACACTGATCCAGAGGAGAGCTTAAGCCTGGGCTGCACGTTCCCTCAGCTTCCTGTTTTAATAGCTTAATTGAGGTTGTTATCTGGGACGGAGCGGCGGAGAGTCCTCTCTCCTCCTCCTCTCTCCTCCTCCTCTCTCTCGCCACGCTCTTTGGGTAAATCAGTTGCTAATTGAAAGCAGGCTATAATAGATGAAGGACCCCGGCGTGGGAAAGGCCGGCGCTGCCCTCTATTGGCTCCCAAACACCTGTTTAATTAGACTCTCCCTTCCCCAAACATCTGGAGGAGAGCAAAGCGCTTGCAACCGGTGCTGCTTGAAAAACGGAATGGTGTCAGTAAACAGGGAAGGAGGATCAGGAGGCTGCGTGAACAGGGATGTGGACGAAGAAATAATTATCAACAAAACAGCTTTGGCAACTACAGCATATGTTAATGTTTTATTTTACGCAATACACCGATGACGCCCGGATTTAGCGCTAAGGTGAAACAGAGCATGGGGAGTAAAATGTTTGGGGCCGAAAGACATGCAAATGATACACAGTGTCAGTACGGATGAGTAGATACTGTGCACAGAGAAACACCGATGGTTTGAATCCACAAGCTGATAAAGAGACAGGAGGGAGAGGTGAGCACGATTACGGACGCAGAAAGTCAAAGCACAGGAGTGACGGTGGTGAGTCAGAAATACTCAGAGGAATATACACACTAATGAATATTCTTATAATATTACAATTTACTGATCAGTTCAGGAGAACGAACATCACAGCTGTGGATAAAAAAATCTATGAATATTTGCGATAATTATTCCGCTGGTTTTTTTATCGCGTTTCTGACTCAGACTCAGTTTTCCTTCACACTCATCGTCAGCCTTATAACTAACCGCGAAACAAGCCTGCTCGGGTTTTTAGGCACTTAATGAAGTGTTCAGCTACTCGCTAAAAATAAAACCAATTACAATCGAAATAAATAAATGAACAAATACATAAATTCATCACCACAGAAGGAGTGTTTCATTCAGCTGACTCAAGACTGTTCTGTTCATTCAGGAGGAAATTTATGTGAAAGAGTTTCTGTGTTACCCCTAAGCCTAAACCCTAAGCCCTAAACCCTCAGCCTAACCCCTAACCCTAAACCCTAAGCCCTAAACCCTCAGCCTAACCCCTAAACCCTAACCCCTAATCCCTAAACCAATGTGCAGCATCCATGTTGCTGCTGTTACTAACATCCTCAATGGTGTATTTTTTCTGCAGGTTGTGTTGTCGTGTTGTCGTGTTGTGTTGTCGTGTCGTCTTGTATTGTCGTGTTGTGTTGTCCGTCTGTGTGTGTTCTATCTGGGGATGTAGTTGGTAAACCCTAAACATCCCTAAGCAGCCTCTAAAGTAGTTTGACATTAACTTATCACTATGATATTTCTTTATAATGTTTATTTATCCAGGGTGTGTGTGTGTGTGTGTGTTTACCTGCACTACGCCCCCTACAGTACCTCATGACCATACTGTATATGTTTTGCCTTTATTTTTGTTTTGTAGAGATATCATCACTTTAGTCTTCTTTCTAAGCCTCATGAGTCACCGAGGAGCAGCATTTCAGGGTCGTTACAAGTTTCCAGCCCCAATTAGAGATGGTTACTGCTAATAAAATACCATTAATCTGTAAAGAGAGAGAAAGAAACTCTCACAGCTTCGTCGTATCTGCAGGACACAGAGCGTGAGCTCACACAGCTGGTGATAGCGTTACCTCGGACCCTTATGTAATCAGAATGTCTCAGTGCAGTATGTTCCGAGGCATCCACTTCCTGTTTCGTTAGCGTCTTTGCGTGATGTGTGTGATGTCCGGGTCGTTGTTCACGTTTGTCCCGGATCGTTGTGCCGTGTCTCTACGTGCTCCGTGCTCTTCCATTTTGTCTGTGTGACGTCCAGGTTTAGCCTCACACGTCATAAGACTGACATTACCACGGTTTGTTAAGAAGAACCCCTTTACCGTCACCTTATCGAGGTCAAGACAATTTTACATCATTACTCTCACAACACAGAGGTTTTCTCACTCGCGTTCTCAGGCGTGCTGCAGCTTGTCCTGTCTTTCAGCAGATATCAGTGTGTGAATCCCAAACCTTCATGATGAGTACAGGTCCAGATCACACCACAGTATCCTGAAACACACAGCAGCTGCTGTGCTCATGAACAGAACTTTGTAAGATGATAGATAATTATTAAAGACTCCGGCTCTTAAGTGATTATGTCAGTCTTATGATGTAGGGTCCAGATGTTACGAGTGTCAGTGACGCTGGATAAGCTACATGGGCGTGGTTATGGGTTAGAATTTATACATATTATTTTCAAGCAGCATTAATGAATTACGTCTGACTGTTGGAATTCCTAAAAGAGATGGGAGTAAAAGAGATGGGAGTAAAAGAGATGGGAGTGTACCCTGAATTCTTCCTTGTGTGTCGTTCAGCCGAAATTGTGAGGCGGATTACGGATTATGCCTCTGATTTGGTCGTTTTTGACAGATCTCTTCTCTTGCCCTGTTTTGTTGTCCGTCTCTTTTTGTGTCCGTCCGTTTGTCCGTCCTTCCCGTTCTCCTTCTCCTGGCCATTTTGCAGTGGCTCGCTGGAGAAGTGTGAGGCGGGTGGTGGGTCAGGGGCCGGCCCCAGTCGCAGCGACAGCTCGAAGAGCATAGAGGCAGGAAGCGGCAAGGCCGGGAAGTGGCAAACCGTCAAGAGCCACATGTACTCCGGCATCTTGAGGCCAAGCAAGTGAGTGACAGCAACAAGGGGGAAGATACGAGATACAGGCTCTGAGATCTCTCTCACAAAAAAAAAAAAAACCTTACACGAAATCAGCCAAGACGTGTTTAATGAAGCGTGAAATCTCAACAGATACTGAAATCTCAGCTAACACCATTACGCAATCACGTTGCAGGGAACGTTCTGCAACAGACTCGAGCGCAGGTCATGTGACTGAGGATCCAGATTCCTAAAGCACATCGCCATGATCTTGGCTGATCAGCGACATTTGTGTAAGATTTTTTTTTGCCCCAGGGGTAACCCTTCAGTTCTGTGCACTGTAGAGGACTTTATACTGTCTTGCAGGGAAACACTATGTGTGTTTTATTAAAGATGATCATCCTGATAGTGAAGGCGGCACGGTGGTGTAGTGGTTAGCACTGTCGCCTTGCACCTACAGGTTTTGGGTTCGATTCCCGCCTCGGGATGGGTGGAGTTTGCATGTTCTGCCCATGCCTGCTGGGTTTCCTCCCACAGTCCGAAGACATGGAGATTAGGTTAATTGGAATTTCCAAATAGCCCTTAGTGTGTGTGTGTGTGTGCGCGCGTGTATGTGCCCTTAAAAAGATTGACACGCCATCCAGGATGTACCCCGCCCCATGTCCCTCGTCTTCTGGGGTGAGTGGCTGATGTACAGTAGGCGGATCACATGACGCAGCAGGCGGAACCTGTTTCCATTAATCACGTAAAAAGAAACCAGAACTGAGGGGTTAACGCATCAGTGCACATGTTCACCAGATTCTTCCCACAAACTGGAGCAGGTGCGAATCCTGAGATCATCGTCTTAAAGACGTCAACCTGCCGAATCGCAAAGCGTCTGTCGAGCCGCGACACCTGAAATGAGGCCGAATCTTTTCTTTTTTCATTTCTCCTTCATTTGTTAATAACGATGTTAGAACGCTTAGTACTCGTGCCACGTTATTATATTCAAGCCTTCTGTCTGTTCTTCACTCCTCCAGCACACCTGACTCTCTCTCTCTCTCTCTCTCTCTCTCTCTCTCCACTCGTCTTCAACGCCGTAATTAGCTTCTATTTTTAGGAGGACACTGTGTGAGTTCCTCTGACATAGCAGGTCTTTTATTTCAGCTGTTTGTGTTCGCTGGAAGGAAACCCGCAGCTTTTCAGACATTAGATGTTTTGAGAGAAGTTTGAGCTGGAGGACTGAAGGGGTGCAGAGGAAGTGTTTATTTTTTGCTCTTTAATCATTTACTTTGATTGCTGGCGCTCTTGCATGTGAGGGATTTACTGTGTTTGCTCATAATCCTGCATTTAGATCAATGGATTTCAGTTGATTTTGTGAAGGTTACAGTCAAATAATAAAATTCATAAAAATGTCTGAATCCATTACCAAGAACTGCTTTAATTTCTTAAGCCAGTTATTATTAGTTAAAATGTCAAAGAAATGATTAAATGCTGTTTAATCACGTACGCTCCGATCACACAGCGTGAATCCCACGTGTTCTACACACGTTTATTCTGGTGTTGGGATTTTTAAAACTATTTTTTGGACTATATTTTGAGATATATTTTTTCTGCATCAATGACAAAAAAAAAAAAAACATTTCTGAGTTTTGTATTTCATATGAGAATAAAAACTAACGAGTCCAGTATTTGTTATGATATCGCTTAAAATAAAATTTCTAATTATTATGAGTTTCAAATTATTGAAAGTATTTGAGTAGCTAGAGAGAGCAGTACTGAGACGTGCCTGAGCCATTTCAGTACACACACACACACTGCACTATCCCATGAGCTCACACACACACACACACACACACTGAACACGTGTCAGTTTTCCTGTTTAAAGGTCATCTTTTTAGAATGACGCTTTGACACCTTGCGGTTCCTCGAGTGCCCGCTGCCGGAGATTAAAGCCCAGAGGTTTTCTCCTTATCAAAGCAGCCGCGCAGACCTTCAGACTTGTGTCTCTGCATTCGTGTCCCTCCCGCCGCGCGGATTCACGGAGTGTACGTTCAGGATTATTATTACTTGTTGAACAGAACGAGCAGCTCTTGGTGGTGAACACAGACCCAACGGTACTCACTCACACGTCTAATCAGACTAACACACCTCTCCTATCCAGACCCCCTGTTCACCACCACCAACAGATATAAACCAGAGAGAAAGCAGCCTGAGAGCAGAACCTGAGTTACCGCTGACATTAATCCAGTTTATAAAGACTCTGATCGGGGTTCCTGCACCTCCTGAGCCCTTTGACAGAAATACAGCAGCACTTAGACACGGGCTGCTAAATTCTCCCACAGCATTAGCATCAGCACCACGGACAGCAGCGCAGGGAGCATTTACTCTGAGCAATCTGGGTACAGGACACCGTCAAGAGCAAGTCATCTTTAAAATTATAATAATAATAATTATAATAATTTATTATTCATTTATTCAAGGTATTCATTTATGTACAACACAAACACACTCACAGCTGAAATATTAAATGAAATATTAAACAGCTGATATTCAATCGTGATGCAGAAGGTGTGTATTTGTAATTGTGGACATGTCTTTGAGTCTCCGTCTAAGCAGATACCTGATGTCTGATAGAACATGACGTGGTTTTTGTACCTAATGTTCAGTGGAGGTTAGAGAGCGTTTATCACTTACTGGGACTCGAAGACATGTCCTCCAAACTGGTGGGGACGAGCCTCACGGGTGTGTCTCTGACTCCATGCTGCTGTTTAACGCTCTTCTCTGTCTCTCTCCTCTTCATCAATCCATCGTTGCCTGAAACGTCTGCATTCTCCCTCTCTACCTTCTCTCCCTATAACTATAAATCAACACCTTTGTCTCTCCTGTGTCTAAACTCTGACACCCCGTGGCGTTTCCCCCTCGCCTCTTTACCCCTGACCCTATAAATCTTCACTTGTCTGCCCCTTCTCTCATTCTCCCCTCTGCCTGAGTTTCCTTGCTCCTCTCCTAATCCATAACTCATTACCCTGTTACTTTACACCCCCCCCCCTCCCTCCTTGTGTCCTTCGTTCCTCTGTATGCCGCCTGCAGTTTCGGGGATGCGTCCCCGCTGTCCACAGCGTCCACGCTGGAGCACATCGCGCCCTCGGCATGCCGTCCTCGGCCCCTTGTCAGACAGCAGAGCCTCCAGCAGCCCCTGACCCCCCGGCCCCCTCCGCCGCCCAACGACCCGCCTGCCACCTCACAGAGCCTGGGGCAGTTGCACAGCAGCTCCGGGGGCGGCGGGGGGCAGCGGGGGGTTGCAAGGCCGGGGGCAAGGGGCAGCCCAGCCGCACCCGGGGCATCTCGCTACAAAGCGGGCGCAGGGGCACGGTCCCGCTCCAACCCGGGCAGCTGGGATCACATGATGGGGCAAATACGAACCAGGGGCATGGACGTCAAGTCCTTCCTGTAAGTACCCGAGCTGGAATCTTATTATTTCTGTGAGTTCCTCAGCACATACGACTCTAACACTGTACAGCGTGTGCATGTCATTATGGCTAGCTTTCTTCATCCTCATTAGTATATAAATATGTATTTCAGTGTGTGTGTGTGTGTGTGTGTGTGTGTGTGTGTGTTGTGACGTACGCTACACACTTTCACACAGCCACAGGTGCTGTGTCGCTCTACACTGAGTGGTTCGCTCTTTCGCAGCTTAGCACTAATCTCATCTAACGCACGGGTATTTAGTGCCAGATGTGTGACACATCTGTGGCCTCATCGTTCTCACAGACACAAATGAAAAGTGTTTTCGTTTTCAGTACACACTCACAGACTGTAGATTTTTCTTGCAATAAAGGAAACAATCATCTGATATACAGTAAAGTTTTTAGGGGAATATAAATGGAGAGATGTCTAGTCCTCTATCTCCTGAGCCTTTAGAGCAGAGCGCTGGAGTCGTGTGAGATGTTCTTGTAGGTGACCTTTTACACCGTTTATGAATATTACAGCAGACGGCAGAGTTTACACAAACAAGCCTGCTTCCTGACCCTTTTCGACCTTTCTTAGTACGCTTTATGTCCAGAGCTCCTGTGGGGGTCTGTTTCATACCTCTTTACTTCCTGATGTGAAACAACACGTCACCACCTCCTTGTACGTGTGTGTATATATATGTATATACAGTGGAACCTCGGATTACGAGCATAATTCGTTCCGGAAGCGGCTCGTATTCTCGTAAACCAAATTTCATTTTCCCATAAGAAATAATGGAAACTTAAATTATTCGTTCTACAGCCCAAAAAAATAAA
>JAQMYL010000007.1:337609-350824 GCA_030014365.1 Clarias pachynema | reverse complement strand
AAATTTGGGTCGCGGCTTGATGACCATGTAAAAATGTGGGTCCCATGGCCAAACCAGTTGAGAACCACTGCTCTATACCACTTTATCCTGTATTCAGGGTCGCGGGGGCGGAGCCTATCCCAGGAGGCTTAGGGCATAGGGCATGAGGCAGGGTACACCCTGGACAGGGTGTAAGTCCATCACAGGGCGCACAGACACACACACACACACACACACACACACACACACACACACACACTACAGGCAATTTGGGAACACCAGTTAACCTAACCTGCATATCTTTGGACTGTGGGAGGAAACCGGAGTACCCGGAGGAAACCCACCAAGTACAGGGAGAACATGCAAACTCCACACACACAGAGACGGGAATCGAACCTGGTCGGGAATTGAACCCGGACCCTGGAGGTGCAAGGCGACAGTGCTAACCACTACACCACCGTGCCGCCACTATTACATTTCTGTTTTGCTTTAAAAAATGATTAATGCAGATGATCATAAAAATCAGTCTTTAGATGTGTCTGTTACACATTTGTATGGTACATTTGATCTGTGCCGCATCTCTGCACCTGGCTCTGAGCTCCTGAATCAGTAATTGTTGTCAATTATGCTCGTTCTGTATGATTGCCAATAACTCTGATAGAAGCTCCTCGTAATCAGTTTAGCAGCAATTACACTTTCTATCACTCAGGGTTTGTACATACACATGGTTGGGATGCAGAGATCGAGCTGTGTGTCCGTGTTGTTTATGTACAATTGATAAACGAGACCTTTGATCTGTTTGATGAGGCTGAAACACTAAAGCGCTGCTGCAGCATGTATGATTGTATTATACAGAAAAACATTACCTGATGTAAAACCAGACCAAAAGAAAGAGATTTAAACTGAAAATCCAATCACAGATTTAATATGCAGTTCAGTCTTTACGTCTTTACTTTAAGTCTTAAACAGACACTCAGACTCTCTGAGTTAATGTGTTACTGTAGATCTGTGTGTGTGTGTGTGTGTGTGTGTGTGTGTGTGTGTGTGTGTGTGTACCATGTAATCATGTGATAGAATACAAAGAAAAAATTTAATTAAGTTAACGTAACTACCGCATCTTTCAGACTTCACCCTGAGTGGACGTTTTGTCCTCCCAGCTCTCAGTTACCTTTTATAGAGTTTTGTGGGTGTCGCTATATGCAAATGAGCTGAGACAGGGCTGAGTCATTCACAGGCAAGATTCATAAATGGAGCTCATTATGTGGGCTTTTCTCTCGACATCGACCCTAATGTGATATTATTAGTTAGAAATGATGCTCAAACACATTTCATTTCTTGTACACAATTAATACTCGGTTATATTAAAATTACAAACAAAACAAAAAAATCCATTAGTTTATGATGGAATTTTAATTTGTTCCTTTTACACTATAAAACTTTAGACTGCGCAGAAATAACTCAATGCAAAGAATAGGGGAGAAAAAAAACATCCACCAGACTACCAAAGCAATTACAAGTGTTCAAGATATTGATCAGGTCCAGCACATCATCATCATCATCATCATCATCATCACCATCATCATCTTTATCATCACCACCATCATCATCACCACCGTCATCATCATCATCTTTATCATCATCATCATCACCATCATCACCATCGTCATCATCATCACCACCATCATCATCATCTTTATCATCACCACCGTCATCATCACCACCGTCATCATCATCATCTTTATCATCATCATCATCATCACCATCATCACCATCGTCATCATCATCACCACCATCATCATCATCTTTATCATCACCACCGTCATCATCATCATCTTTATCATCACCACTACCATCATCATCATCATCATCATCACCACCATCATCATCATCTTTATCATCACCACCATCATCATCACCACCGTCATCATCATCATCTTTATCATCATCATCACCACCGTCATCTTTATCATCATCATCATCATCATCTTTATCATCATCACCACCATCATCATCATCATCATCATCATCAGATATGTTAAGGCCACCTGTGGAGCTGAAGGTAGTTTTACAGCCTCCATTTCATCTGTGAATGAGTCTGGAAAAAGGGAGAGAGATGCTTTTTGGTATTTTGACCCAGCTGAGGCTGGTCACACTGACAGACAGAGGCATCATCATCATCATCATCATCATCATCCCCAGAGGACAAAATGGCACTCTAATGCAACTTCTCATGGATAACTGAATGGAATTGGACAAGCCATGTCCGAGGGCATCCCTAACTCGAAGGTGACCAACTATCTCCCCCTCCTTTACTCCTGACAGATTTCCAGAAGAACAGACGTGTGACCGAGATGATCATTTTAATTCTGACCAGACAGACATCAGCACTTTTTAACATGAGATGTCTGTAGTGTTCGGCCGTCATTATTCCGTCATTATCACTCGTCGTTAGTCGCCTCTGTGAATTTAAAACAGCAGTAATTTGTGAATGATGGATTCTTCAGCAGTTTCCTGAGGAAAAGAAGAACTTTTGTAGATCTCATATAGGTCTGATATAACAACAGCTACAGTTACAGGTACAAGAGATGTTAATTCAGGCCGTGTGTATGAAAGAAGTCTCCAGTGTCAGCACTCTATGGCCTACATACAGAGGTGGACGGTACCTAAGTTTACTTCAGTACATATTTTTACGTATCTCCACTTTACTTGAGTCGTTGTATCAGTAGGTGTTTTTTACATTTACTCCACTACATACTACAGCAAATATCAGTACTTTTACTTCACTACATTTCTGTGTGCCGTTGTGTTACATTAACCTCATGGTGTGCAGTATTTGAAGCAGGATTATCGCCACCTGCTGGTTATTATATATCATTGCATGATTTTCCTTTTTCTTATAAAATGTAGCAGGTGTGTGAAATCAGAAATGGAGATGGTTACGAAGCGTGATTAGGACAGAGAAGGAGAGAAAGAGAGAGCGTGTGAGAGAGGCTGTCTTGTAACATGACTTAATGGATACGCTGAGCCCATAAAGCTCAGTACTTTTGATACGTAAATTTAAAGGTGAGTTGTTTTGCACTTTTGCTCAAGTTGACGTGTACTTGCAGGACTTCTACTTTTACTTAAGTAACATTTTATCTTAGTGTCGGCTGTGTGTCCAAGCACCAATCCTGTCCCCAGTACTAGTATTCAGTAACATACTGGTGGATTTCTGGATTTAGGTCCATGGTGTATTTGTAATCTGACATCATGTTAGTTTAGGTGGAACAACAATCAGGGATACGTGCTAGGATTAGCTTTTGCATGTGTTGCCTGTTCTGTTTCCTGCCCATCATGTGGTGAAGCTGCGCGCACACTGGCACTGAAATGTATTAACTGTGTCAGTTGTTGCTGCTTATGAGACAGAGTTACATAACGTATGTGAATACAGCAGAGTCGACACAACCCAGTGTCAGGGAACGTAACCAGGGCCTGGAGTACTAGTGAGCTCATATACAGTATATAACACTATCATCATTACCATAACACACACACAACCACACACATGCACACACACACACACATTTTTATTTGGATCATGATTCTCTGGCACACATTTGAGTGTTCCAATAATAGCTTTAAAATGAGTGTGTGTGTGTGTGTGTGTGTGTGTGTGTGTTTCTATCTAAATGTTGCCTTGCCAACAACCCGGGTATCTCAGAGAAATAATCCACACACACACACACACACACACACACACACAGAGTGCACGTGCTGCAGACATGCATCGCCCCCCTATGCCAGTTCTGTGTTACTGCAGATTATAACTTCATTATAAAAAAATCTCAAAATACTCTTAGAAATGTAAAAAACTATATATTTTGTATTTAAAGAATAAACATTGTAACAAGTAGGTGCGGCATGGTGGTGTAGTGGTTAGCTCTGTTGACATGCACTTCCAGGGTTACAGGGTTCGATTCCTGTGTGTGTGTGTGTGTGTGTGTGTGTGTGTGTGTGTGTGTGCAGGGTGTACCCTGCCTCGTGCCCTAAGTCTCCTGGAATTGGCTCCAGGACCCCTGCGACCCTGAATACAGGATAATATTGATAATGTCACAATAATTCCCAAGAAAATGACTTTAATAGGAAATAAAATCGATGATCACAAGTCTACAGCTGACACAGATGAAAATGACTTCTGTATATCAACTGTATATAAAGAGAAACGGAACATGAGCTGGCTAGCTGACTTAGCCTTACCGTTTACTGTTGCTAGGTCTATGAGTGAGTTAACTTGTTCACGTTAATCTGCACATGTTGTTACAGTAGCTGCGTTGTGATCGAGTACCGTCTCTATGAGCTTTTTAAGATTTAACACTGTACAGAGCTTTAGTCCTGGATAGCTAGTCCTGCTCACTCCGCTAGCTAAAGTCTTAGCTTTTATAGGTTTCTGTGCTGTGAAGCTTCTAGTTCAGTTTAAAATCTAATGTAAGAGTTGATGGACGTGTGCGCCATGCAGGAAGAAAGGGAAGCCTGGGAAATTTACCCCATCTAGGAGAAATATAAGAAGACCCTAATATACACCAAGTGCAGGTCGTACACACACTGTTTTCTGAGGATCCTGTTTACACTCGACTGCTCGTCTCTGCCCACAGAGTCATCGGTAACAAAGCCAACAGCAGCCCTAAAGGCCAGACCCCAGATGAGAGCAACCGCCGCACGGACGCTACTAACTCCTCCGTCTCAGATCTCGCCAACTCCGTCACCAGTGACATGCTCATGGTAGGTGTAGAAGAACAACAGTATGTTTAATGGAACACGCGCTTCTACTCCATCCATCCTTATAGCCAACATGTTGTGCTTTTGAGTTGAATGTAGCTGCATGATGTGCTAAGTATGGGGTGTCACTCACACACACACACACACACACACACACACACACACACACACACACACAGCGGTTTCCTGGGGAGAGCCTAGTAATTAAAATAGGAACACATCACCATGGGGGGAGTGAAGAAACATGTTTACCAGGTCTGCCTGGCATTCTGTAGGTGGCATGGTCTTATCGTCTTCTCTTTTTTTCCTCTTTGTCATCACCATGCCTAATGATGGTGTTTCCACTTGTAGCAGGGAACTTTCCCAAGACTCTGATTCTAGCCTCGGCTAATTGACCAAGTCTCTATTTCTTTCTTTATTAATTATATCTGCTAAAAATAAAATAGTTCCTGAGTCAGGGAATCTCTGAGGAAGTGTGTTAGTCACAGTTGGTCCTCATTTCCCAGGTTGTTTCTCTAAGCTCTAGTGGGAGAAGGATTAAACCCTGCTCTAATATCTCTCTGGCAGTTGTCTCCAGGCTCTGAAGAGGAAGAACACGAAGGTCCGGTGTGTGAGAAGCTTGGACGAATACAGTTCAGCGTGGGATACAGCTTCCAGGACTCCACACTTACTGTGAAGATCCTTAAAGGCCAGGATTTACCGGCCAAGGATTTCTCTGGAACCTCAGACCCGTTTGTTAAGATCTATCTGCTACCGGACAAGAAGCACAAACTGGAGACCAAAGTGAAGAGAAAGAACCTGAACCCTCATTGGAACGAAACCTTCCTTTTTGAGGGTAAAGTATCTCTCTCTCTCTCTCTCTCTCTCTCTCTCTCTCTCTTTCTCTCTTTTTCTCTCACTGCACTTAAATTCACTACAAATTATAAAGGATGAGTTCAAGTCAAAGCGGAATGTTGATTGTCAGTTCTGAAAGTAGAAACTTCCTTTATTTCTCTATATAATCCTCTGTTACACTAATACACTTATTCCAGTGTTTCACTAGTGCTTGGACACCATTAAGGTAGAAAGTTTTCTTGGTATGCTGGAGCTTCACATCTGAAACTCTGACCTCCCAGGAACTCCTTAAATGGCCCAAACAGGGAAACGTCTTGGAGCTGGGTCAGGACGGTACAGGGTCAGGACGGTACAGGGTCAGGACGGTACAGGGTCAGGACGGTACAGGGTCAGGAATGTACAGGGAATGTGGCAATAACTCCCTGCCGAGTTCCAATAATGTGCAAGTGGTGTTGGTGAATGAGTGTGTACAGTTCCTACAGACAGATCATCGCAAACTGGCAACTAGTTATCTGTTGAGGTTCCACTCACTGAATGTTCATGAAAACGACTGCAGTGGGCTCCAAGCCACCTACTGTAGGCCGGGATCGTCATTCACCACCATCTTTAAAATGTTTGCACCATTCAGATGTTTTTCTGCAGCTAAGAGTCTCATCACCATATTGAGCTTGAAGTCTTCTGTAAATGTCAATCATTTTTACACCTTCCTTCACAAAATGTAAAAGTCCCGGTTTGACTTGAACCCCACACAAAATACTACCACACTGCTATTATTAGATTAATATAATCTTAGTTTTTATCAGGCTATAATATTCCTATGTCTGCTGTCCAGATGACTCAGAGTCACACCCTTTATCTACTGTTTAGTTTTCAATTTCTCAGTTAAAGATGGTTCAGGGTTCAGGTCTGAAATTGATTCAGAAATCAAGAGCTTGGAATTAAACAGGGTTCCATCTGACTTCTGTCAGAATTGAATTAATGAGCCACAGATGGTGCCACAGCCATCCACGGTCAGGAATCCAGACAGCAAAAATTGCCTTTGGAGGGGGTTTGGTTGTTGGATGCGACGCGTACTCGGACTCCTCTGTCACTCAGTGTGATGTTAGCCACTAGCTGTTTATCCGTGAGCGGTTTCTGCTTTCCTATGATATTTTAAAACGTGTGAGTTGTTGACTCTTACTGTATGTAATAGCAAGGCTATGGACGGGTAAAAACGAGTTAATGTGATATTGTTATTGATGAACCAACACTGTGTATACTGAAGTATGTCAGTCTCATTGTGTTAGTAATTTTGGTGTGATGTTCCAATATTTATGGTGCTTCGCTACTGACACCTAAAATGAAAAGCTTCAGTATTTCAACAATTAACTTCTTGTGTTTTCCAAATTGAAGCCAGATTTCAAAGACCTAGCTAGGAGATACATTAGCTAGATGTTTTAATCTCTCCGTGCTCATCACAGAAGATTTCACTTTGAAAATGTAACCTAACCTACCATTAAGGTAGAAACTTTTCTACCTTAAGAAAACTATACAGTAGTTTGTATCTGTTTCTGTCCTCATATGTACAGCATATATCTTGCAGGTTTCCCGTATGAGAAGGTGGTCCAGCGCACCCTGTACCTGCAGGTGCTGGATTACGACCGATTCAGCAGGAACGACCCCATCGGCGAGGTGTCCATTCCACTCAACAAGATCAATCTAGCTCACATGGAGGCAGTCTGGAAAGAGCTGAAACCATGCAGCGATGGCAGCGTGAGTCCCAATCCAGCCTGTCTGTGTGTGAATTCTGCGTTCGAGGGGAAGAAAATTGGACAGAATAGGATTGACAGAGCTTGAAGGGAATTGAAGATAATTGCTTAATCGTGTTTTGGCTCGCACGAGTAGGTGGTGCTCTACGTTCATCACGTAACAGGCTTCAAGCTGTAGCTCTGTCACAAACCTAAGCCTGCAAAGCATACAATCAAGCCATCAGCCCGTCCACTTACACACACGATCCCAGGTTGTGTTGACCTTCAGTCTGCATAGTAGGCCTCATTCAGGGAGAGGTGAAGATCTGAAGTTAGAGTACTTACCTTCGTCCTCTACTGCTCTGAGGCACTGAGGTTACAATCACCTTCAGTTAAACTTCAAAACATTTTGTATGAGGGAGCTGAGACTGAAAGTGATACACTCCTGAATATAACAGTGAAGAATGAAAATATCACCATTTCAGGTGTAATAAATTAGACGAGACATGACTGGTGTCTGAATCTGCTTTCCTTAGCAAGTCCACATATCGCTCACATTTCTTTTTCAGTGTTCTACACGTACCATATCTTAGGATTCATTTTCACCCTTCATTTCTTTTCAGGTTATATCTTATATTAAAGAGCATTTCCAGAGGTGAAGTTAGCTTTACTGAAAGTTACTCCAGTTCATTCCACCATAGTCCTTCAAGCAGGTGACCTTGGTCAGAGTCTCTGAGAGTAAGAATGCATTTTTTTTGCGCAGCGCTGGCTCAAATAGTTAAGGCTCTGTGTTACTGTTAGGGGTTCAAGCTTTGTCACTGGCAATCTGAGCGGTGAGCTATATGTGTTAAGTCCTGGAGCAAGGCCCTTAACCCCCTCTGCTCCAGGGGGCACTGTATCAAACTTCATAACAACAACCTAGAATATGTGAAGAAAAGGATGTCAATGTACTGTAGAGTACAAAGGACAAATAAATCCTTTTAACTGTAGCTAATCTAATGCTGGATGACTCAGCAGGGAGCACGTTCTGCTTCTCAGCTCCAGGGTCTCTGGTTTGGTCATGAGCTCATGTCATGTTATTTTCTGTGCATTCTCTATTTATGTCTATATAGCTTTCTTAATGTTTCAGTTCCCTCTCTCTTTCCAGAATCATTCTGATCCATGGAATGTCTGCTTGAAATGACCCCTATGTGTGCATGGTGCCCTGTGATAGTCTCCCATACCTGGGTTCCTGAGCGTATGCTTCTTTGCATGGACTTGGAATCCTAACGTGAAGATGAATGAACCCTGTACAGCTGCGTAAATGATGCACTGACAAACATTAATATCACATTTGCTGACTAAATGAACAGCATGGTTAGTCACCTCACTGTTTAATATGACAGATTGCAAATGTCAAAAAAAGCTGAAGTTCTTCCTCATCTGGAGCTGCACTTCAGCCTGCCGTCGATTTGTTTCTTTTTACAATCCGTATTATGGGATGTGATTCACTGTGATTGCTAGAGCCGATGTCTGGACCTAATTAAAATCCTGATGCCTTCTGAAACAGACCTTGTGCTTGTGTATGTGTGTGTGTGTGTGTGTTTAGGGAAGTCGAGGTGACCTGTTGGTGTCGTTGTGTTACAATCCCACGACTAACACAATCACTGTGAACATTATAAAGGCCCGCAATCTCAAAGCCATGGACATCGGCGGCACCTCAGGTAGGCCTGTACACCTTCATCCGGCTCAGCCACGGCTCGAGTACGCTCAGGTATAATAGTATATAAAGGTCCTGTACGTGACCACAAGGAGATTTTAAACTAAAGCAGCTGGCAGTAGGCCAGCGCCAGAACGAAGGGGAAGATTTGTTTTGGTTTTTATTACATCAGTGTCAAGAGTAAGACTGCATTAGGTTTCCAGTTCATACAAAGACTTGAGTTGATTAAATAAACTGCGTAACTTTTTTTGCGCTATAGACCCGTATGTGAAAGTGTGGCTGATGCACAAAGACAAACGTGTGGAAAAGAAGAAGACAGTGGTAATGAAGAGGTGTCTGAACCCCGTCTTTAACGAGTCCTTTCCTTTCGACGTTCCCGCTCACGTGCTGAGAGACACCACCATCGTCATCACCGTCATGGATAAGGACAGACTCAGTCGAAATGATGTCATAGGCAAGGTACAGATGTTAGGTCGCACTCACTCACACACAAATTCCTCAATAACTGTCCACCATTATTCAGGAACGTGTAAAATATTTTTCCATTATGACACCAGCCTCCCGCTGCCCCGGGGCAAAACCATCTTTAGCTGCAATAACAGCTTCATATTTTTTTCCCTAAAGCTCTGTCAGATTGAAAGGAGACTAATGATAAGCAGCAGTTTGTAAATCTTCCCAGCAAGTCTCAGCTCCGGGCTTTGACTGGGTTGTTATAAACCAGTCAGTTTCAAATCTCTCCAGTGGAGCTTATGGTCTGGCTGTGGAGCAACTGAGTCACAAGTCTCTTGCAGACTCGCTCTGCTGTTCTTCCAGATTTGCCCCAGAAATTAGGCTCGATCCACCTTGCCCTTTAACCCCGACCAATTTTCCAATCGCTGCTGATATAAATGCTTCACTTTGAGGACGATGTTCTCAGGGTGATGAGCGACATGAGGTTACCATCAGAAAGATCAGACTGCTTTGCACGAGTATAAAAATTAAATCAGATATGAACATTTCAAACACTATACAGATGCAGATACATTGTGTTTTATAAACTTACTTTATAAAACATGAAAAAGGATAAAAAATTTACTAGTTTCTGATCTCTCTCTCTGTCTCTTGGTTATTTAGATCTATCTCTCGTGGAAGAGCGGTCCTGCAGAGGTCAAACACTGGAAGGACATGATGGGTCACCCTCGCACTGCCGTTGCCCAGTGGCATTCCCTCAAAGCTTAATGGACCAACCCACTATCCCCGCCCCAGATGAAACCGACACCCACAAGCCCCTGTTATTATGCACAAGCTTGAACACGGGTACCAAAAGCCATCCAACATTTGTTTCTTTTCTCTCCTTACTTCTATATGGACTACAGAGATTCTCCTTTTTTCTCTTTCCTTCGTTCTTCTTTATGTACTTCTTACCTGTTTTTTTCCCCTGTGATTTGGACCTGCTAAGATCCCTTCTTTCACATTTTTGGCCAAAAAAAAGAGGCTAAGCACTGCCATGAAGAGTGTAAAAGTCCTGTATTATGTAATGGAGCGCAGGCTTGTCTTCCTTGAGATTATTTATTTCGACTGTTCCGTTGTCCAGGGGAAACATCTCAACGTCTAAGCAGGACAATAGGACTTCCGAGCAGTCGACAAAAACGTCCTACCCTGTACTATACTGCCGTGTTTTGGTATTCCTTTTCCCATTCTTCCACTCATCTCCCTTCCCATGAAGATCCATAAGGATCGAGTCGCAGTGCAATACCTGATGGACGGAGAGACGAACTCTTCACTAGAAGCTCTTCGCCATCTCTCGCCGGGTTTCCTGGCACCAAGTGTAGAAACCCATTTTTGCTGGAGTTCCTTGTCAGATGTTTGTACTGTGGGTGCTGTGATGTGACAAAAATTGTTGTTTCAAGAAAAAAAAGAGACTTTTTTGTTTTTCAATCAAAGGGCCTAAGCGTTTGCAGACCTGTTTTATTGTTTTTTGTTTGTTTTGGTTTGAAAAAAAATGTACACAATTTTCAGATGAAGTTTATCATGAAGTTTAACTAAGTCGAGACGAAAGAATGCTGAAGTTGTTTTTTTCTCTACACCCTTTTTTACACAAGCCGCCTCAGTTCGTCACGTGTTGTACAGCATAACGCTGCTTTACATTTTCCCCCGAAGGCCCTGAAAGCAGGCGTAGACGTTGAACATCTGGCACGTCCTGATCATGATGTGAAAAGAAGCGCTACCTACTGGACTGTTCGTGGTGTTAATTATGTAGCTTGTGTGAATTTTTTTGGACATTTTCAACAAATCTACATCCAGAGCTGCTGTCGTTGTGGCCTGGAGGAAATCTTGATGTGGCTCAGGAATGGGACAGTGTGAAGTGTCATATACAGTACATAGTACATAGCTTTCAGGCTCGAACCATCTGTCATGATTTCTGCTTCTAACGATGACCAAAAGAACCAAATGAAGAAGGGGTGAAGGCGCTCGGCGCAAATGCATCCGGAAAGGATACGAAACATTCCAATAACACAGGAAACAGGGCGAGACAATGTTGTTGCTTTTAAAGAGAAGTTAAAATGCTTCCATGGCAGGGAGGTTATATGGTGGGTGGCAGCAGATGTGTTTGTGTGTCTATATATATGTGTGTGTGTGTGAGAGAGAGCGACAGAGACATTAGACCAGTAGAAATGCACTATTATTAGAAGCTGCAACCCTGATGCAGTGTGTGTTCTGCATCACCCGTGTTATTTTCTTAACCAGATCACTGCCAGTGTTCCGACTTCTTAGTAGAGTTTATTTTTAAGAGCCAAAGTAGTACTTTAAATATCTATATATATATTAATAATTCTACATAAATATATCACACTTGCTGAGCAAAGAAAGAGCTGAAAGGGACGTAGCAGTTGAAAGGCATGTATCTCGTGTGTGTGTGTGTGTGTGTGTGTGTGTGTGTGTGTGAGAGAGAGAGAGAGAGATGTGTGACTAGTGTACTTGGCGATGAGGCAGATTCAGGAGGATCTCAGCTCATCCCTTTATTATCACTCGTAGCTCGAGTCCTGTAGATTATTGTGTTTTCTGGACTGTAACACTGACATGATCGAAATCACCGCATTCACTCTGAGTAATGATCACATGCTGCCGCTAGCTCGTGCTAACAATGCAGACTGGATGAGCTGAACATTTACTAAAAACAACACACAAGAAATCAATGCAGTGTAAGCTGTAACAAGAGAACTACAGAAATGTTCCTGGATTCATGTGTGTGTGTGTGTGTGTGTGAAGGTACGATATGTGTGAAACCAGGCGCTACTGTTAGCTTGGTGCTAATATAGTATTAAAAGTGTTGCATAATTAGCTCAATGCTGTAATTGGAGTCCTGCGATCTGAGTGTGTGTGTGTGTGTGTGTGAGAAACATAGATTTACTGTCCAGAAAATACAGTATCTATTGTTGCTTTTTAAATCAAGAAACTTAGAAACAGTAGAATCCTGTGTGTGTGTGTGTGTGTGTGTGTGTGTGTGTGTGTGTGTGTGTGTGTGTGTGCACGCTTTATTTATAGAACCTCTGAGTAGTGTTACAGTCTCCACGGTCGGCATGTGCCAACAGTACATTTTTGGATTTCTAACGTTTTATATTATATTTTTATTTTTTATAAAGTTGTGGGTTCTGCCCTCTCTAACCCCCCCCCCCCCCCCCCCACTAAAATCAATCACACATTCCTGTAACTTTTCTTCCCTCGGTGCCTACAGTAACACACGCTAAACATTTGTATTTATTTGATTTTTGGCACAAGTTTAGTGTAAAAGCTCCAGATTTGGCAACGTGAGCGGACATGTGAAAGAAACAAGCTGCTGGGGTAATTTTTCCTAAAATTCCAGTAAAAAACATGTAGGATGCAGAAGATGCGTAATAGAGAAATAATTTAGCTCAAAAAAAATTTTCAATCTTAAGACATTTCAAATAAATTAATTTGTTAAATTCACTGTCTACCCAAGAGTAAAGAGACTATACGCTTGTGTAGACGGTGTATTTTACAAATAAATTTAAAAGGGAGCTGTCCAACACACCATTAAACCCTGGGAGGACGGTGCTGAACCCTCAACCTCACAGAGGGGAATGTTATAGGCAGCAACAGAAAACAAGTCTTCAGTTTGTTAGTGAGCATAAAGACTGGACTTTGGATGGAAAAAGGTCATGTGACCTGATGAGTCCAGACTGACCCTATTCCAGAGTGATGGGCGTGTCAGGGTAAGAA
>JAQMYL010000007.1:320931-336013 GCA_030014365.1 Clarias pachynema | reverse complement strand
CGCCCCCCCCCCCCCCCCAGTTCTACATATTAACTGAAATTTAATGATGTTAATTAAATTAAAGAAATGGGAACAAATGATTTACTGTGACAGGCTGGAAAGTGTCTAAAGATACAATTTATAAACTGCTTGTTTATGTAACAGCCTCAGCAGCGACCTCATTTCCCCTCTCGTCTGTTCCAACCCCTCAGCATCAGCAGTAACTAATCACCTCCTGATCATCTGTCATCATCTGCACCTGTTTCTCACTGAGTCAGGACTTACGTTAGATGCTTTTCATGATTTAATGATTCAGAGGTCACTGTGTGGCTTAACAAACAAAAAACATTCCTCTGAAACTGCTCAGGTAGAGACTGGAGTGGACATGAGAGACCTTCAGGAAGCCTGGAGAACTGTTCCTCAACACCACAATAAACAATACAAGAAAGTCTGAAGTTATGGAGGCAAAATATGATGAAATGAGGGGGGTCAAGACTTTTGCACAGAACAACAGTAAACTATTTAAGTATTATAGTATTAAACAGGTCTCAGCATTGGGAACCTATACAGGAAATGAATGTTCCACTTCCTCATTGCCACTTCCTAGTGTAACCTCAGGGTGAAGCGGGTGTCGTAGGTGTAACAGTGTTTAAAGTCTGCTGTGGAGCTCTGGGATTCATAAGCAGTTACATAACCATAAACAAATAAACTGAAAAACTCAGTCACACATTTATCTATTATTTTATCATACTTTGGTGCGTTGGTGTGTCCTGGGTTTAGTGTTTCCATGTACATTTTGGTGCTTCATGAAGGAATCTGAAGCCTGTATGAATTTAGTGGGATGTAACTCTAAATCTACACGTGAGAAAAAATCATGTCATTGTGAACATCGTAAGTAACATACAGTTATTTTATAAGTACATACTGTATAATGATCGGTGGGAGGAAGTGTTTATCAGCGGCGTCTGAGGTTTATATAAATGCGATCATTAAAATATCATATGTCATAGCAATGAGCCACAAGGGGGCGCCTGTTCCAGTGATTTGATCAGGTTAAAATCAGATTTATAAACGTCCGATCAGAAACATATTACTGTAATGCACAGTGGCGTAGTGATTTTATAAACCAGTGATGAGACGTGAGTGATATTGATCTTAATAACAGTTTCCCTGCCTCACAATGTGACAGGAAGCTTTGGTTGTGCAGTGACATGACTGTGACGGAAAAGATGAGGGAACACAGAAAGAGGAGTCGAACCCGTTCACAGGGAAATCTATGGTGGACACTTCACAGAATCTAACCGGAATAATGAGGAAATGTGTTTATTTCAAATACTAGCAGGTTATGTAAGAATTGTAAGCATCTGCTTGATATCAGGAGGCTTGAAATGCTCTTCTGAGATGTCTAGGGTGAGCCTCGGGTACCTTCGTAACACAGGTCAGGCTCCTTAATTCAGTCTCTGCGCGTTCTCCTTTAATTATTAAAAATTGTAATTCTTGGCGTGGCATAAGAGGAATAAAACATTTCAGATCATACTGCTGGAGGAAAATAATCTGGGTGCTGGGTTCTAATTTTTATCCCATAACAGCGCCCTCTACTGTGCTTTCTTACACAACACATTAGTCATGCTTATGTGTGTATAATAAAGTTCTTATGTAGTTCATCTTCAAATGGCGTCATATAAAGTAATGAGACTTTGAAATCAACTTGATGTGAATTAAACTTACAGAAGTGAAGTCGTATGCGTGTGTTTTGGATTAAGAGAGACTTTAGACCTAAGACTCTGAAGTCGGAGGCGTGCTCCTCTCTCACGGCGTCGAGCCGAAACTCACAGCAGTGAAACAACTAACGTGACTTTAACGTGAGCTCTGATCTGTTCGTTGGGTCTGATTTTTTCCTCCCTTATTTGTATTTGAGAGTTTGAGTTTAAGACTTTCTTTATGTAATACTTTACAGCTACTTTGTGTGTTAAGTTTAAAATCTTTCTGAAAATGAACTCAGCGTTTGAGAAGGTGTTTATGTGTCACATGTCTGAGTTCAATGATGAAATGAAACTGAAGAACTATAAGATTTGATGGACGTGGCATTGGCCATGCTGCAAAACATGTGTGTGTGTGTGTGTGTGTGTGTGTGTGTGTGTGTGTGTGTGTGTGTGTGCAGATTGCAGTACAGTTAATGTTGTATGTTTGGATAATGAATCCCACCCTCTCTTCCTTCATTTGAAACGTACAGTATGTGATGTGCACAATATAATTTCACATTTTGATTTATTTTGGCATAAATGTACAGTGTACATACGTATAAATGTGTATATAAAAAGAGGAAACAAAACCTATGGCCTCTTGTCTTTATTGTGAACTCATTTGTGAACTTCATACAGCATGATGGTGTGCGTGTGTGTGTGTGTGTGTGTGTGGTAGAAATACATCCGTGGCAGGAACACCCTGATGTTTTATACATCCCTGTTAAAGTCCAAACACTTATAACATCACAGCAAACCCTGAGTCGTGGAGAATCTTTTATTTTAATCACATTCTTATTTTTTTTGGGTTTTCAGAGCTACAGGTTATACAGTAAGTATTGAAATAATTTAATGTCATTTTCTGTTGCAGTATTTATTGTAAAATAAAACACACACACACACACTCAGCACTCTGGAGGAGAGGAGTGTGTGTGAGCTAAGGCATGGGGTTAGTGGAGTGTACAGTATCCTGGCTAAATAGTAAAGAGCCACGTTGTGCAAAATCTCAAATAAGAGCTGAAGTGACGAGTCAAACCTGAAAAACCTTGTTAGGATGAAGGTGATGATTCAGAGCAGCCTTCATAGCCCCTTTCTGTCCCAGCCCCATGTGGAGGTCTACTTTACACTGCAGCCTCCACAGCCATGCCTCCGTCCCTTGCTGAACTCCACAGTAGGGTTGGGGGGGTAACACGGTACTCTGGGGTAGTTTAGAACAGCAGCGGTATCCCTCCAATTCCATCCATCCATCTAGGAACCTCTGTAGTCCAACTAGGGTCTGTGGAGGCCAGTGGTGATTAACGTTCCATTTATTCCCATTTTTATGACTGTGGTGGGACATCTCTTTAATTAACTTAATAATAAAATAATAATAATAATAATAATAATAATAAAATAAATAAAAAAACAGTTTAGACCAGGGTTCCAAATTCTTGGAAAAATCAGGGAAACTAGAAAGCATGTTTTCCAGACCTGGAAAAGTTATGGAAAATAAAAAGTTATGAAAGTTTTTGGAAAGTCACAGGACTTTTTAAAGAAATTGATAATTTAAGGATTTTTTTTTTTTTTTAACAATGACAAACACTTGAGTGGCAAACATGCATCCGTGTGTCTAACAGTAAGTTGGTGTGAAGCTTTCACCAGACAGTTTAGTGTAATCTGTTCAGTTTGAGGTCTTTGTGTGATGGATATGTTGTAGACTTGAGTGTTTCGGTGTCTCTGAATTTTGCATGGAAGCCTAAAGAGAAACTGTGTGCGATCCTCATCAGACTGTGTTTAAACCTCAATTTTCCTGAAATCAGATTAACCCAAAGCAGATGGGTTTTAGATTTTAGGCAGGTGACTACACACTTAACAGCACTGACTACAGGGTGAGTGTCTGCAAACTCCTATACAAGCATAGCAAGTTAACTTCTTCACAAAACAATTATCTGAAATAAATCATTAACAAAACCAACACACAACTTACAGTATCTGATTATACAGGCTTAGTGATCCACCCCAACCCCCCCACCATCAGTAGGGAGGCAGTAATACTGTACACATGTCATAAACATGACATGCAGCCTGCCATTTCACATTCATGTCATGCCAGGTTCTCACCAGAACCCAACGAGGCAGCCACACCTGTCACGAGCCCATACTCCCAGTCGCTCTTGCCAGAGGCTGAACAGGTGGCCTCTGATACCAAGAGATCACATTCTTTTCCAGCCGTACCCAGCCCTATCCAATCAAGTTCTCACCAGAGGTCAAAGAGCCCAAGGCAAATTCCAACTCAGCTACGAAACATAATTCCACCCCAGTCCTGCTCCAGCCAATACTGCTTTGGAGGCTGATGATGCACCACTAGCAGTGTCACAATTAGAGGTCTTCTGGATGGCCTTCTCACTGATGTTCTTCCTAGGGCACCAAAAGAAGGTTCTGCCAAAGACACCAACCACCCACTTCACTTCACCCTGCACTTCTAAGAGTGCCACTTTGTTTTGCTGTTATTCCCCACGGGGATCTCTGCCTCCTCATACAGGGGCCTGAGCACCTGGAGAGATGACATCAGGACACTTAATGGCTGTCCTGAAGCCCCTGTGATATGTGACCTACTTTCAGTCTTTCTTGTTCCCAGGGTCAGAATGCCTTTGGTCTTGTTTTTGTGATGTTTAGCTCGCATGTGCTGAGGTCCTGTTTAAGTTCCGTGCCGTTCATGCTAATGCTTATACCATGCTAACAGCTACAGCTATGTTAATGTGAAAGCCTCATTCATTGTCCTGTTCCTTGTTTCTTCTGTTCATCTTGTCCCCAAATTAAGTGACTTTATCCTCGCACTTGCATCCTGGATTCCCTCATACTCTGAACACTCTCCTCTGAACCTGCCCGGGATTAACCATGCCTTTAAAAACATGATCTTCAACTATTTTAGATATAAATCCTGCTGGAATACATCTACTGTGAATATTTATAAGGAACCGGAATGAGTAAATACAGTATACGTAAGTGCTGAAGTGAAAATCAAGACTAATGTGGAACGCATGGTAACCATGGCAACACTATTACCAGTTCTAGGTAGAATCAGATAACTAACCTAGTCTGCTATGTAGATGAGAACGTTAGAGATGGTGATGAGGAGCGCTCACTACGGTGAGGAGGAGGAGGCTGTTTTTCTCCGCTGTGGCTCTGCAGGCAGAATATCAGGAGCCGAGGAGGAAAAGTGAACCAAGGTGTAAAAATAGCCAAGATGTTATTTATAGTCGTGTGAAAGAGAGATTTATTATGAAATACACACCACATCACCGGCTTTTTGTGGAAATCAATAGGAAGTAGACATTTCTTTTTGCTGGACACGATAATCTATCGAGTTCTGTATCTATGATTAAAAATTGTATACTGTAATTAAAAATACATACAGAATATAATTTACATATACTGATCTGTACAACCCCGTGTGTGACATCATATACATTACGTTGCATTAATTTATATTGAGCTGAAAGGGGTTCTGTAATATCTGTAACAATAAAATCTGTTTATTAATATTCAACAGAAGGACTTTTTAAAGGAATCAGCAGCATTAAGGACATGATGGGTTTGGGTTGGAATGGAGCAGTCTGAGTGTACGTCCAGCAAGTGGATTAGTGTGTGTATGTGTGTGTGTATGTGTGTGGGTGTATGTGTGTGGGTGTGTGTGTGTGTTGGGGGCGTAGTCGTGTGACGCAGCATTTCCACTGAGACAGATGGTGTAGAGGTCAGAATGATCACACAGCACGATTTCTGCTATTTAAAGCCACGTCTCACCTGCAAGCCAGGTATCACATCAAAGAGTCTGTGTGTATATGTGTAAAGAATATTTGGTGACATTAGCATTATAGGTTTTTATCTCCTATAAAGACAGAAGGTTGAAGATGCAATGTAATAGTTTAATTATGGGTTAATCTTCGATTCAGGATGTACAGGGTGTGTTTATTTTTATGCACTAGACTAGAGTTCAGTGAATATCTTATTACAGTGTACAACAACAAGTGCACAACTTTTTTTCTGTCACGTTATAATTTTCACATTTCTTCATCATGGTATGTCTTTAACATCATTATACTGCTTTGTTAATGATTAAATGTGTGTTAATGCGGCACGGTGGTGTAGTGGTTAGCACTGGCGCTTTACACCTCCAGGGTCTGGGTTTGATTCCCGACTCGTGTTTGTGTAGTTTGCATGCTCTCCCTGTGCTTGTGGGTTTCCTCCGGGTACAGGTTAGGACAATTTCTTGTTCCCATTTTGCTCATAGTGTGTGAGTGTGTGTGTGTGACACTGTGATGGATTGGCAGCCTGTCCAGTGTCTCCTGGGAAAAGCTTCAGGCCCCTCGCGACCCTGTAAAAAGGATAAAACGGAGTAGACGAGTGAGTGAGTGAGTGAGTGTGTGTGATAATATTCAGGTGTATAGTGGATGTTGTGCAGTTAAGACCTGACAGAAGTGACACAGCAGGTTGTCAATTTTTTACCCTCATTATATAAAAAAAATCTGATTTTTCATTTAAAAAAAATATAAATTTCAAGCAGAAAGAATTTTCTCATGTTGAGCACAACTGTGTTTCAGCAGCGCTCTGCCGCTCTCTAGTGGACCCGCTGCAGTACTGCAAGCTCAACACAAAGCCGTGCAATTATTCGGGCAAGACTAAGTGTGGAAAATGGAACGGTTACATGTTTCTATATACTGTATCCTTATATACTGTATATGTATATATATAATTATTCTCAGAAAGGTCTTGTTTTGTGCAAACTCGAGTCTTATTGATTAATCATAGAACAAGATAGCGTATGCCATCCCTCTCTCTCTGCGAGTGCAGACAGTTTAGCACTTTTAGACTCACGACTTTAGGGACAGTTATGGCTTCATCAGGATTTAAGCTCAAATCTCAAATAGTTGTGCCATTTATCTGTTACACAACAGACTGCGAGACTACTGTAAGTGAGTGTGAATGTCACTGAGTATTTTCCACCTACTTAGCTTTCCAAAACAGCTGGCAAAGAAGAGTCAAGTTTACAGCCTGTGGATCGCAGATTCCTGAAGAAATCTGTTCAGTAGCCGGGGCAGGGGGCAGAGGGAGCTCAGGGGTGCAGCCCTTCAGAAAGACCTTTAATCCTCAGCT
This sequence comes from Clarias pachynema, assembly GCA_030014365.1. Taxonomy (NCBI): domain Eukaryota; kingdom Metazoa; phylum Chordata; class Actinopteri; order Siluriformes; family Clariidae; genus Clarias; species Clarias pachynema. The sequence goes on along the minus strand of JAQMYL010000007.1, from coordinate 329,159 downwards.
GCCTGGATGCATAATCGTTATAATATATTATGTTTGATTATTTGTCACACCTTACAGCACAGTGAAAATTTTTTTTCACACATCCAAGTTAGGAAGCCGGGGTCAGAGTGCAGGGTCAGAGTGCAGGGTCAGAGTGCAGGGTCAGAGTGCAGGGTCAGAGTGCAGGGTCAGCCAGGATACAGCATCCCTTGAGCAGATTAACGGCCATGCTCAAGGACTCAACAGTGGCAACTACTGTAGGCAGTGCAAAGGCTCAAACCCCCAACCTTCTGATCAGAAATCCAGTAACCCATAGCCTTAACCATTTGACTAGAACCATGGACCTCTCACACCCTAAGCGAGAATCATACCACTAGACCAATGAGCCGGATAACGAGATAATGAACATTAGTCACTAAACATAAGACACTCTATAAGTCTACTGAATGCTGTAGATGCAACACGTCATGGTTTCGCTGTCTATCAGGGCCACATCCTCAGAGTTTAAATCAGTCAGAGATTCCACAATTAGTTCAGTCAGAAGAAGCGGAGTTATTAACAATATATTACTTCTTATTTGCTTTGTTGGAGTCTGTACCCGAGAACAACAACAATATGAAGCAATGCTGCCTGAACACAAAATCAAACTATATTTGCACAGTTTGTGTGTGTGTGTGTGTGTTTATATGTGATAAATTTACATCAATAGATATAATCAACACATGTGAGACTTAAATCAGGGTTAACTCGATTGACAGTTCAACAGGCCAATCACAGCAGAGTATGAAGAGACAGGAATAAGCAACACGCCTTGGCCAAGGTGGTGCTGTGTGTGTGTGTGTCTGTGTGTGTGTGAGGTCATGTTCGTTACAAGTTTGTAGGTCTTTCAATTCTGTTTCTGTCTCTTAATAACATCAGGACTACAAACAACACATTCTCAACTATTCTCATTTAAACTAGCGTGAGACAGACGCCCCCACATTCTGTCTATTCTGTTTTTCAGAAAGCTGTAATAATCACGTCATTGCAAGTAATATATTCCTCAGTTACTCCCCTAAAGGGTCATTCTGCCTTAATGTGTAACACGAGCTCTGATCATCCGCATTAAACACACGCACAATTACTGCACAGCTCATGTGGATAAGCACACCAACTTAATAAACAAGCAGTTAAATATCTTTAAACTATTTTAACGATGGTCACGAGTCTTTAATCTATCGGACTAGGCTAGTGAAGATACTAACATGATTAACGTGTCTGTGTGCTTGAGATCCCTCCTGTTGAGGTTTTCTCATGTCGAGAGCAACTGTTTTTCAGCAGCGCTCTGCCTCACTCTAGTGGACACTCGAGATCATATCTCAGCATCAGATCATATCTCATTGCTGCAAGGAATTTCTTTAGCGAGCTATGTTTTCACTGCTTTAGCTAGTCGGCCATCTAGAGGCGTGAACAGCAACATCGTCTCAGCTATGGATGATCATAGCAGAGAACTTTAAGAAGGAAAACTTTGTTTATTTGTTTGTTTGTGTCAGGGGCGTAGAATAATGAAGAGAGCAAGAGGAGCAGGACCCAAGTGCAAATTACAGAGCCAAAAGGGGCGTGGTTCAGATGCGAACTTGAACGAGGGACATGTGGCACGCTGGCAGTCGAGCACTTCCGTGTTTCGGGGGGAAATACAGATCTGAAAAAACAGGTCGAAAAGCCAGTAAAATCAGTCCGCAGTGCGTGAATCAAAAAGGGAGTGAGCAGAGACATTGTCGTGAGCCAGTGCGAGAGTTCAAAGCCAATGAGTCAGTCAGTGGGGTGAAAAATCCGAAAAGAGAGCGAGCAGAGACGTAACCGTGAACCGAAGCGAAAGGTAAAAAAAAACAGCCGGTAACAAACAGCGAACGAGATCCAAAAACGATAGACTAGAAGCGAAAACCGAGAACAAGTGAGGTCGAAAACGGAAGCAACTTACACGAAAAGAAACGCGAGAAAACTGGGCTCTGAAGGCACACAATAATCTGGCAACGAGACCACGCTCTGCGCTTCCTTAAATGCCGGGAGAAATTATTTGCGAATGAGATGCCGGTGTGTAAAGTGGGCAGGGCGCATGACAGACGGAAGGGAAACATGATCACATGAGGGAGAAGACATGACAACGTGGGAAAAGAGGAGAAAATAATTATTTCAGAAAAGATATGATAGAAACGTGACAGTACCCCTCCCGTTACGAACGCCTCTGGGCAAGGTGCCTCAGGGAAACTTTTATGAAAATCTGATATTAATTTGGGGTTTAGAATAAATCTGGCAGAAACCCAGCTTCTCTCCTCAGGGCCGTAGCCCTCCCAGTCTACCAGATACTGGACGCCTCTCCCTCTGCGGCGGGACTTAAGAACTCGACGGACCGTGAATGCTTTGCCACCATCGATGAAACGGGGAGAAGGAGGTGAATGGGTGGGTGGACATAGAGGGTTGGTAATCACGCATTTGATTTGCGAGACGTGGAAGGTGGGATTTATTCTGTGCATAGTGGAAGGCAGGCGTAACCTGACAGAGCAAGGGTTGATAACCTTAGTGATGGTAAATGGGCCAATGAGCCTAGGGGATAGCTTACGTGAGATGGTTTTGAGGGGAATGTCCCGTGTGGCAAGCATTACTCTATCGCCGACCTTGTATCTTGGGGCAGTCGAGCGCCATCGATCGGCTTGTAGTTTAAAGGCTTGTACTGACTTTAAGAGTTGGGACCGTGCTCTCTGCCAAGTCCTCTTGCAACACCGCACAAAACTCTGTGCCGAAGGGACCGCTACCTCTTCTTCCTGAGAAGGAAACAGGGGTGGTTGATAGCCCAAACAGCACTGAAAGGGAGACATCCCAGTAGATGAAGTGGGAAGAGAGTTGTGGGCATATTCTACCCATGGGAGCATCCTGCTCCATGAAGAGGGGTTCTGTGACGTCATGCATCTCAGAGAGGTCTCCAGCTTTTGGTTTGTTCTCTCCGTCTGTCCATTGGATTGTGGGTGGTAACCAGAAGACAGGCTAGGCGTGGTGCCGATGAGTCTACAGAAGGCCTTCCGGAAGTGTGCAGAGAACTGGGGTCCCCTGTCACAGACAATGTCAACAGGAAGTCCATGGAGCCGAAAAACATGGACGATGAGCAGTTCGGCAGTCTCCTTGGGTGAGGGGAGTTTGGTCAGCGGGACAAAATGGGTGGATCTGGAGAAACGATCCACAATGGTCATAATGCAAGAGTTCCCCTCTGAAGTTGGGAGTCCTGTAATGAAATCCAGGGAAATGTGAGACCAAGGACCATGCAGTGTGGTGGGAGGATGCTTTCCGTAAGAGCACTATTCTGGGGCGGAGAGAACTGTTGGGAAAGAGCATCGGGGTTGGTGTTCTTAGAGCCTGGGCGGTAGGATATGGTAAAGTTGAATCTTGAGAAAAACAGGAACCAGCGGGCTTGACGGGCATTTAATCATTTGGCTGATTTTAAGTACTCCAGGTTTCTGTGGTCAGCAAACCAGAAAAGGATGCTGGGCCCCCTCCAACCAATGTCTCCACTCCTCAAGGGCTAGTTTGATAGCTAGTAGCTCTTGGTCGCCAATGTCATAGTTCCGTTCAGTAGGAGTTAATCGACGAGAGAAAAAGGAACAGGGATGCAACTTGATGTCCTTGGGGCTTCTCTGAGAAAGGATGGCTCCGGCCCCTGTTTCAGAAGCTTCCACCTCGACGGTGAATTGGAGGGAGGGGTCCGGGATAGTGAGAATGGGTGCCGAAGTGAATCTCCATTTGAGGTTCATAAAGGACTCTTCTGCCCTTATGTTCCACTGAAAGGGTAGTTTTGAGGAGGTGAGAGCTGTGAGGGGAGCAGTCACTGTGCTATAATACTTTATGAACCTCCGGTAAAAATTGGCAAACCCCAAGAAACGTTGGAGTCCTCTTCTAGAAGAGGGCGTGGGCCAGTCCATAACCGCCTTGACTTTGGAGGGCTCCATCTGGATCTTGGAGGGAGAAATCACAAACCCCAGAAAAGAAGTGGATTTCTGGTGAAACTCACATTTCTCCACCTTGACAAACAGTTTGTTCTCCCACAGCCTCTGTAGTACCTGGCAGACATGGATGATGTGTTCAACCAGGGAGTGAGAAAAAATGTAAATGTCATCGAGGTAGACAAACACAAACACATTCAGAAAGTCCCTTAAGATGTCATTTATCAGAGCTTGGAAAATGCAGGGGCATTAGTTAACCCAAAAGGTACCACCAGATATTCGTAGTGGCCAGTAGGAGTATTAAATGCAGTTTTCCACTCATCCCCTTCTCTTATCCTGACGAGGTGATAGGCGTTTCGGAGGTCGAGTTTTGTAAAGACACGTGCTCCCTGCAATAGCTCAAAAGCCGTGGTCATGAGAGGAAGGGGATAACGATTTTTAATTGTGATCTCATTAAGTCCCCGATAATCGATGCAGGGCCGTAAAGACTTGTCTTTTTTCTCAACGAAGAAGAATCCTGTGCCTGCCGGTGACTAAGATGGTCGGATGATTCCAGCTGCTAGCGATTCTGAGATGTATTGGTTCATGGCCTCTCTTTCGGGGGAAGAGAGGGAGTAGAGATGACCCCTTGGGGGGGCTGTGCCTGCAAGAAGATCGATGGCACAATAATAGGGTCGATGTGGTGGCAGGGAGGTGGCACGAGACTTACTGAAGACCTCACGGAGGTCAGTATACTCCAGGGGTACATTGGTGAGAACGGGGAACTGCCCTTTATCAGTACAGAAGGAGTCTGAATGGATGCAGAGACAAGGCATGAGGACAGACAAGATGGGTTCCAGCCTAGGATCGTGTTACGGACCCAGTCTATATGAGGGTTATGTTGTATTAGCCAGGGGCGCCCAAGAACAATTGGGGTGTGGGATCTGCGCATGATGAGAAATGAGATGGACTCTGTGTGGTTGCCGGAAATTCTTAAACTGATGGGAAGAGTGCGATGAGTGATAGGGTCCAGAGTCAATGCTCCAGAGTCAATGAGGGCCCATACCGTGTGGGTCCTGTTGTTAATGGTCACAAGTACAGGAAGGCAGGAGCGAGGGGTGGAGTCAGTATCCTGTTTTTGGCCCCCTAGGACCCTCAATCTCACTAGGGGGCCTTGCCTTTTAGCAGACAGGTCTCCCGAAAGTGGCCGGCTTGACCACAATAGAAGCAGGCTCTCTCCCTGCGTTGACGTAGGCGCTCTTCCGGAGAGATATGGTTGCGATCTAATTGCATGGGCTTGGGAGCAGGTTCAAGAGGTGAGGGTGAGCTGCACTCACTGAATGTGCGGCCTTTTCTCCATTGCCTAAGACGAAGGCGGCTGTCGACGTGACCGGCCAAGTCCGTTAATTCATGGAAATGAGAAGGTAGCTCAATGGAAGCTAATTCATCCTTCACGGATTCCGCCAGACCATTAACAAAGGTATCACACAGCGCGCGCTCGTCACAGCCACTGGAGGCCGCCAAAGTGTGAAACTCAATGGCGTAGTCATATGCGGAGCGAGATCCTTGTCGTAGGTTGAGGATTTTAACAGCTGCCTCTTGCCCGATGGAGGAACGGTCGAACACCCTCCGCATTTCAGTGGTGAAAGACCTAGTCCCCGCAGCATGGGGCTTGAGTGTTCCATAGGGCTGTACCCCATTCTCGGGCCCTACCTGAGAGTAAGGTGATAATGTACGCCACCTTGGAGCGCTCAGTGGGAAAGGACTAAGCTTGTAGCTCTAAAACCAGGGAACATTGGGACAAGAAGGATCGGCAGGTACCAGGATCGCCATCATAGGAAGGTGGGGCAGGTAGGCGGGGTTCGTGGTGCTGCACCAGGAAGGAAGCTGCAGCTGGAACAGTGGTGGGGGCCGCGGGTTGTGCTGGAGGAGCTGCCTGGAGGTGCTGAATTTGTGACGAAAGAGCAGTGAGAGAATCTGTGATGGTCACGAGCGTTTGGTTGATGTTCTGGCGGTCTTGCTGGTGTGAGCCCAGCATAACACCCTGGCTCTCCAATGCTGTTCTGAGCCTATTTAAATCTGCTGGATCCATCGTGGCCAGATTATTCTGTCAGGTTGGTGACAACCTGTAATGCAGACAGTACGATAGCAATAAGTTAGCAATAGGTTCACACTTTAGCAGAAAATAAAGAATTTGTAATCTCCCATATCCATCTCCCAATATCCTATGCAAGAGATGAGATACAGTATTGTGAGCATTGCTGTTAGACAGAGCCAGTAATCCAATAACAGGTATGATCCCCTAAGGCATGTTAGACCATCCAAAACACACAAACAAGCATTTTACTTCAGTCTTTTTTGAAAAACCTGTGGCTTGTACACTTCTGAGCATCACTTAAGTGTTCTCTCTGTCTCTGACTTTTACGACTCAGTTATTTTCTTTCCCTATTCTCAGTAGGTTGCATTAATTAACAAAATTAATGCAACCTTTTAATGCAATACTCCTTTGTTTGCTTATTTTCTTTATGGAGGTTCCAGGATAGACTGTATTAAAAAATAACTGGACCAACCCTCTCTGATGTCACCCATATGTTTTCTTGAGAAAAGGAGCTGAGGAAGGAGCTGACTGCTGACATTGCATTTAAGCTTAGCTTAATTGTTAAGTTAGCTAATGTTGTGCTATTTGCTGATGTTATGTTGTATTTGATTGAATACCTTAGTTTCCACAAGCTAGTGAGCTTAGCTTTAGCACAACTAAAATGTTAAGGTAGCTAATGTTATGTTATTTGCTAATGTTACTTTGTATTTAATTGTACACCAGCGTCAGGGGTAGCCCAGTGGTTAAGGAATTGGATTATGGTCTGGAAGGTCCGAGGTTTAAACCCCACCACAACCAAGTTGCTCCTGTTGGGCCCTCAACTGCTCAGATGCATAATGTGATAAAAAACTGTAAGTTGCTCTGAATAAGGATGTCTGTCAAATGCTGAAATGTAATACCATTATCTGTACCCCATATGTTGTCCCATATCAACTCCAACATATTTTGTGATAAGTTAAACTACAATGTCTAGCTGGATATAGCTGGACAGATAAAGATTCATACCAAACATTCAAATCAGTCATGCCCCTTGTTAAGCATAACATTTATGGTTTATTATAATTTTAATTGATAAATTACATTAAAAAAAATCACCCCTACACAGTTGTATGAATGGAAAATATAGAAACAACACTATTTTATTATTAATTAAATAATTAATAAGTTTATGAGGCTGTAAACATGTATATTTTTATTGTAAAGTTAGACATTTTAACATTGAGGTCTATGGGAATTGACTCACTTCTGGATCCTACTGGTCACTTAAAAAAAATTTTGATTGCACTTTTTGACAATTCCACTTGGACTTATTTTTCAGAATAGGGGACTTTCCCTTGAGTTCCAATGATAGATGCAAAGACTTCTCTATCCCCAGCCACAGGCACCAGCTACTCTTTGGTGATCTATGTCCATTTTAATCCCACCAGTGCACTACACTAATAACCAAGGAAAGGCTGGCCCCTCCATCAGCTCAGAAAAGCAACTTGGGTCCTAATCTTGAGGTCAACTCTGAACACGACTTTGTCAGGGTTCAATGGGTTAAAATATCAGCTGATATAAAAAAAATCATCAGTTCTTCATGATTTTATGATGAAAACACTAAAATATATGTTAAAATAGATGCTAAATAAAAATGTCAAGTAGGATTTAGTGCTATTCTCATGAAATGAACATCTGATCCCAAGGCCCGAAGGAAAGCCAAATTTTACCTGCTGATGTGACCTTGGAATATTGCTCTTTAAGCTGCCATGAAGATATCAATCTTACCTCCACTGTAGTTTTCCTCTTTAGGGAAACTCCCATTCACCTACTATAACTATTTAAATTTTTCCCCATTGTGTTTCACTCAAATAAAACTGAAACCTCATACACATCAGCCACTTCTGTTGATTTAGTCAAGTTATTTTAATGTAGCTTATATATTCAGCACCGCTATTGCATATCTCCTCAGTGCATATTGAATTACATTGGACACACAACAGATTTCACTAAATCCACCAGGGAATGAATGACGGTGCAAACAAACATGTCTGCGACAGATAACGCACCCTAATGGCTTATATTTGCAGCTGGTAGAAAAGGATAAAGCTTCCTTTGCAATATTAATCTAAAATGTACTGGTTATTCTATTCTTGTTCACAGTTTGGTGTCTTCTCGTATTGATTACTGCAATTCTCTTCTCTTCGGTCTTCCCCAGAAAT
>JAQMYL010000006.1:27470182-27480209 GCA_030014365.1 Clarias pachynema | reverse complement strand
GTGTTACCACAGAAGGCATAAGAAAGCACAGTGAGAGGTCTATTCTCAAGGCACAGGAATCTTCTTATTAGATTACACTGTCTTACAATATTGTAAAACCTTACAATGACATAAAAAATCAAAAAAATTTCAGGTTTGGAAGCTAATCTCATGTGGACTGGGAAACAGAGGAAAAGAAAAGAAAACGTTTGGATAGATAGGCTAAATGTATGGGCTCCCATGGGACTTAATGAACGTTTCATCTAGACCGGGTTGGAATGATATATGATTGGAATAAATAAAAGTATTATTATGTGTGGAGTATGATGTCTTTTTTATGACTGTTTTTTTATGAAAAGACCTATTTATTGTTTAAATGTAAGTACACATCCTCCTTTTAAGGTATCCTTCTTAAAAATCTGTGCACAGGAGGATGGAGAAGAATAGCACTTTTAAGTAAATGAGGTTGAGCTCTAAACAGGTGGCATTTGGAACCAAAGGAATTGTTCTCTTTTTAGATGTGAGTGTGTGTGTGTGAACGATTGGAGTGAGAGGTTGAAATTAGCACTTTGGTACTTTGGTACTTCTTGTTTTTCATAGCACTTGTACAACAAAAGGCACTTTTTTTTGAACGGTTATCTAGTGGTTCCAGATTTTGAGGATAACTGATTATACCCTCACCCTGAGAAAATGAGCAAAACTTGATTTGGTCCAGGATTTTGTCTCCATCCCACATAGTGATACAGGTGTTGAGGTGTTAGAGGGGGTACATGTAGGTAAGAATATTTTAAGAGATATATAGAAGAGGAAGTGTATGGATGTTTGTAGATAAGTATGTATGTATGTAGGTATGTATGTATGTATGTGTATATTTATGTATTTATGTATGTATGCATAGTGATACTTGTGGAATTCCATTGGTAGCCCGAGTTCTAGATTTAGGTTTTTTCTCCCTTTCACTTTCTTTTTTCCTCACCCCCTCCCCCTTTTTCTTGTCCGTTAATTTTCGGTTTCTTTAACCATCTCTAATCATAACCTCTTAGATTCTTAAAAATTCTCATTTTCCTTTTCTAGTTTCTCTGATCCTTAATCCCAAACCTTAAACTTTAGTTTTCCTTTTTTGTTTACTTCTATTCCTCTGACCCCTAGTCCTATTCCTACTCTAAACCATAACCATGTTTTTCCTAACCCTAATTTTTCAGAAAACCCCCCCGCTCTTTTTGAACCCCTAATTTTTTTTAACCCTATTTTTATATATATATATATAAATTTAGTCCTGTCCAATTCTTTTTGCCCGATTTTCTCCCCAATCTAGTCATGACCCTCCCGTCACTAGGGGGGGCTCCCACATTAAGGCTACTTACTACCATTCAGTCAGGAGGGCCGGGGGCTGGGTTAGGGCTGGCTAACCCTAACCCTAACCCTTTCCTCTGAACCACGTGACACCAGTCAACTTCTTCTTTTTGACATCTTCTGCCCATTGGGGGCAGCGTCACACACTCGGAGGCCAGCGCTATCCACTCCCTCCGCGTACGCGAGCTCGCGGACGCCCCGAATGGCGTAGAGCCGTGTGATTAATGTGGGAGCACTAGATACCTCTCATCCCTCCCCGCTGAGAGAGCTCAGCCAATTTAGCTCTCTCGAGGCCTCCGGCTATGAGAGGTTACAGCATCACCCGGGAACCGAACCAGCGATCTCCGGATGATAGGGCGAGCACTTTACCACTGCGCCACTCGGAGGCCCTTGAAGCCTATTTTTATTCCTAATTATAACTTTAAACTTATTTTGGGGGCTACTCTTAGATTCTTTACCTTTTGTTTACTTAAACTCCAAATCAGTTTTTTTATTTCAATTAGATGTCTTTTTTCCTTTTTTTCCCTCCTTTGTCCTCCTCTTTTCTTGGCATGAGATATAATGTAGAGGAGTGTTTTATCTTAAGTTTATATTCATCTTAAGTTTGGGAAAAGATAGTACCGGAAGTGAAAGATGTTGCCAGAGCAATTAAAACCCAAGAATGGGAATTAATTCAATCCTACTTTTAACCCTAACCCTAACCCCCCTAACCCTAAACTTACACCTAAAAATAACTGTCAGTTTCAAACCCTAGGCCTAAACCCTAACTCTAAACATAACCGTTAGTTTGAACCGTAACTCTTAGAACCCTATTAGCTTTAAATATACTGTTTTAAGTCTAAACATTAACCCTAAATTTATTTGACCTCGAACTTTTAACTTTAGGGTCTGCAGGGAACCGAGTCTTCCCAACCTAACCCCAAACCCATCCTAACACCAAAGTTCCTTGCCTTGGACCCTGTCCCGGGACCGTTACCCTAATTGTCTTTAACCTAATCCCTTTTCCCCAACCCTTACCTTACTCGGTGCCCATGTTTGATCTTAAAGCCACGGGCATTTACCCTAATTTTACTTAGCTCAAAACACGATCGTTAGCCTTCTTCGTATAATGACGGTACTTTAACTAGAAATGACCTCAAATCTCAACCCCCAGGCCCTGAATTTAATTTTTAACACTTAAGCGTGGATCTCGGCTCATGGAGGGTCTTTACAACAGCTTATCTCAAAGAGAAATCTTTAGCTTGTAAACTCTAAACAGGCGACACTGGTCGACCGTCATAGAAAATGAGGCCTGAGTGTCTGGCCCGTGCACAACGCTGGTTCGGGGTTCGTCCCGGAGCAGCGGATTATTTTACCCTACCTTAACCTACCCCCAACCCTAACCTCCCCAACCCTAATGTTCCTAGCTCTAACCCCAACTCCTAAACTTTACTTCTTATGCAAACTTTGATTTCACTTTTCTTTTCTTTCCTTTCTGGCCTTTACAATCTTGAATACCACTTTGATCAGTCACAGTTTCTCATGACAACCCTGGCCTCGACCCTACTCGATGTCTGGACCCGTTTGGAACATTATTGGATTCTCTAACCCTCATCATGCCAGATACATAACAGAGTATTTAATATAATTTAGTCTTTGTCGTTGTATCCTGCTTCTCCAAACTTCGCTTTTAAGATTATATTTGAACACAACATCTTCAAATAAAACACTATTTCCAACACCGGGATTTCTGAGAATGTCTTCCCTTATTTTTAATACTATTTGAGGGATGTAGATCTTTTATTTTCTTTTACTTTCATTTATCTTTTTTTATTATTTCCGATGGGGACAGCTTTTACTTTTTTATCACTGTGGTTTCATTTATACTATCCTTTTTTAATAAATGAATCTTTAAGTAAAAATATGTTTTAGAAGTTTCTTTCTGTTTATTTTGGATTTATTCTTTTAGCTAATAGAAATATTTTATATATACCTTTTTATTACTTTTAGCATCATATTTCCTCTGGTTATTTTAGTTTTTCTCTCTTATTTATATGTGTATATTTATTTTACTACATAAAAGTTTTTTATATAAAAAAAAAAAATTCCTCAAAGTTCATCTATTTTAACTAGAAACACATAGTATGCCAGTGCTTTAAGGGGCATATGCTCCAATTAAGGTGATATTTCCTCTAACCTAACCCTTCAATTTAAAGGGGGTGCTAGACCTGAAAGCACAACATCTCTGTGGTCAAGATGCCAGTATCTCAGTAAAGGTCACTTACCATCTAAACCTTTTTTTCAGTGCCATTAAGCCCATTAGAGACCCATTATGTCTGTAAAAGTCCCTTACAGGTATGACTTCAAATCAAGTATGTAGCTGACACTCCAAACTTCAACAGGAGGCTCACGGAGGCCATGGCATCTAGAATCCTAATATTGTCAATACAAAGCTTTTTTGTTACTTGGGCCATCACAACCTTTGGGCAAGTAGCCTTTGACCATATTTGGTCTTGCATAAATTCATAACAGATATTTATAATTATCCTTATGCTTGAATGGTTAAAGGGCCTTTTACAGATATGTTGGGTTTTATACTGAGATGTTGGATCGAAGCTTCTTGACACAGTGCTAAAAAAAAAAGCCCTACACCAGCTGTGCCATTCACATGTTTTGTTCATTGTAAGGTTATTTTTGTATATTTAATAAACATATGTAATTAGCAAGATGGTGGTGTGTGTGTAGAGTTAAAATTTTTTCCCCCTTTCTTTTGCTTTATACAATATAATGGCAATAAAGACTTTGCTTTTCATTTGTAATCACATCAAACTTTCCCCCTTCTACATCGAGACCTACATGTATAGGCCTGTGTGATTTTTTTTTTTTTCATGGCTCCATTTTTCTGTGTTCCTTACAAAACATCACAAGCACGGCAAAACAAGTTTGTAGTTGAGGAAGGACTTTTATTCTTTTTGGGAACAGTGTTAGGGTTAGTGGTCTCATTCTATTTGGGTTAAAAAGTCGAGGTGGTGGAATTGCAGAACAGATTTGCCATTTTGGGTAATCAGTCAGAGATGGGGAATCGGGAACATATGCCGCTTGTATCACCACACACAAATTATGGTTTAGATACAATTTTAATCAAATGTTATTTTAAATTTATACAAGTAACACATCACTCTGAGATAGTGGAGAATTCAATACAGACAGGAAACTTTACAGTAGGGATGCACAAACAAGCTAATAAACTCACACAGTTCATAAAACCAGCATCACCACAAGATATATACAACATGTTCATTCTGGCAGAACATTACACACAAGTGATCATTGACCTTATGGAGCATATCAATGAGTTCATTGAGCCGGAATGGACAGTGGCGGTGAAGTGGACCAGAGGCAGGTTTAAACATAAATTGAAGGAGTACTTCAATACTTTGTAAGGGTACTATCCTTGAAAAGCAGACTACTCTCCGAAGGGAACCTGACCCACTGTCATACAGTACGCCACTGTTCTTAAATGGTCTAATCCAATACAGACACAATAGCAGAACTGTAACACTAAACGTACATCAATGATCAAAACATCTCCCACTTTTTCACAGAGTTTGGTTCCTTTGGTTATAGACTCCACTAACACCAACAGAAAGGAAATCATAATCCAGGCCCAGGTACATCACAGAGAGGTAAGCCCTGTAAAGATTAAACAGTCTATTGATGGATTAATGAATAACAAGAGTGTAATGGGTGTATTTCCCTTGGATACAGGTCTCACGTCTGAGGATGGGGAGGCTTGCTCGGATGAAGCGACCTGTGGTCGGAGAGGGATTAGGATGATCAGGAACACTAAAGAGAAATTTCTCTTAAAGACCCCTACTGAATCAGACTCTCTTGAATCACATATGGCGTTAAAACTCGAATGTTCGTCTCCTGACTCCTCGGACGGTGACATAGTTGACGAGGTTAGTTTAGAACATAAACCATACAGACACATCAACACACAGAGAAAAGAAGTAGATTGGTCCATAAAAATACATAAACTGGTAGTCTTTATCGGGGATTCGAATCTTTCTCGAATCCCCAAAATTAAAGATAATAATATACAAGTCGACGGTTTTCCAGGGGCCAATTTTCTACACATCTCCAAAATTTTACGTAAACTACAACCTCAACCACAGACACAAAGTTATTTTAGCAGTTGGATTAAATAACAGAGCACAACATCCACAAAAGACTGCCATTAAACAATTACAGGGTCTGTAGAGGGCAGCAGAATACACTTTTCCAAATGCAACTGTATATACACCATTTATTCCATTCTCAGATGCATTGTGTTCACAAGGAGCGGCATAATCTAGAGGTACTTAATAGTTACATTGAGGACCACGGCCACCCATTGCTTGAGTTAAACAAACTCCTCTTCCAGGTCGAAAAAGACGGCATTCACTGGTCAACAGATACTGCACAACGATTGTTTGATCTGTGGTGCGATCAGATAAAATATTGACAGCAAAAACAGGTACCAGTGACTCGTATTTTAACAGATTCTTTTTAGTATTAGTGCTTTTAAAAAATTAGATTTTATAGTATTATATATATATTTTTTTTTTCAGGATTTTTAATTTTTATTTAATCTTATATTTATATATGTTGGGTTAATTAGGCCGGATAGAGAGGGACTAAGATCTGGTCTCGGTCAGTCTAAAAAATGAAGTTGATTTGATCTAATTAAAAGACCTCTAATAAGGAATTAAGGGGCATAATTGATTTTTATTTTTTTCTTCCTTTTTTTCTTTTGCATGAGCATGATGATGTGTGATTTTGGGGTTTAAGCACTTATGTTTTATTAATTTGGCTTGCACTTGTATAATATAGCACTTATTTTTCATAGCACTTCCCCTGAATAGCCTTCAGTATAAACTGAACCGACGAATTTTCCCAAAAACATTCCCACCTTCTCTCAACCCCCTTTCCCGTTTCCGTTTCCCCTCCCTCCCCTTCTGCGCCTCTACCCACAAACACTATCCCTTTCCCTAACCGTAACTCTTATGTACCACCTTATCCCCTCCTGATCCTAACCTTAACCATTACCCTAATCAATACAGCCCTACCCCCTCCTAACCCTAACCATTACCCTAATTGTGTATAACCCTATCTTCTCCTAACCCTAATCTTAACCCTTATCCACATTTCCCCCCTTCACCCCCTCCACCCCGTCATCTTCCTATTTTTTTTATTTTTTTATTTTTTTTAATACATTTTTTAATGTATTTTTATATTTAATACATACTTTTTATCCTCTAATTTTATTTTTAGTCCTTAATCCTGATTTTGAAATCCCTTTATGATTGGGGAACCAGGTAATACACACTGTGGCCAGTGCATTTAACCATGAAGTGAATCCCATTTAAACATAAAATTTCAAAAACCTAACCCTAACCCTAACCTTTACATTAGTGGCTCATTGTAGCATCTTTAGGTGGCAGGTCCAAGCAGGTTGAACTGTTTTGGTAAATAATGTTAATAAGACTACAGGAAATGTCTTCTGAACATTGTGTTTACAGTGTAAACACTAGCTACAAGTACACTATTTTATGTGGGCTAGATCCACCCGTGCACGTCACAATTTCTTCATTATTGCTTTATAATTATATCTGACTACACATTTACAGAATCGCAGTATTAAATCATCACTGCGTTCTTAACTCTATTGTGAAAAATGACATTAGCCAAAAATTAGATGGAAAAGTAGTACTGTAATTATTAGAATAATTCTATAAGAATCTCTGCTGTGTGTACTGTAACTTTAGTCTAAAGTTCTGTACTGATATTACAGCCTTGTTTAAGAAGAACAACTTTAGAAGAAATGATTTATTAAAATATTAAAAGCAGAGGTGTTGTCTCTGGTGTATCAGATAAACATTTCTAATAAGAATAATTTGTTTGTTTTGAAAGAAGCACAAACCCTTTCATCAGCACATAAAATAAATGATAATGTTGCTTTGATTTTACCTGTTTGATCAGGATGATTTAAATATTTACTCCAGCCAGCAGAAGATTATTCACTGTGTGTGTGTGTTGGAGAGAAATGTAGTCAGTGTCTGGCAGTGAGGTTTCTCAGATCACTGCTCTAGGCTAGAATTAAAAGTCAAATCTTGAATATTTCAGTGAACACTGTAAAAACATCCATTAATCAGCTACAACGAAAAGACAAAGCAAAAAACTAAAGTATATAAACTAAACTATATTTAGAGTAAGAGAAACAAATGTAAGAGTTAAAGTTCACACTTCAATTAGCTTAGTCAAAAAGGATCAGTTTATCTTTGTTTATCTAGGGAAACCAAACCCTGAGATGTTTAATGTCATATAGAGCTAGGTTTAGGTTTACACTCATTACAATTTAAGCAGTGATCACAAATATCCAAACGAATGGCTGCTAACACGGTACGAACGATTTTTCGAGCATTTCCTACAGTCTTCTTAAGGTGGGCTTTTAAAAATCCAGTGTTTGTAGCCTGGTTCGTGGCCAGGATGATGGTCTTGTCCAAGAATTTCTCTGAACGCAGGATGAACTTCGCTCTTCGTAGAGCCACCTTAGGAGTGTCTTCGGAACAACCTAAGAACAGCGTACAATGTTTGTGGATCATTTGGATTCAGAAGACATTTCCAGAGGCCCATATTCCTACGTTGGCTGTAGGTATGCCGCAAGAACACATTCATTTGTTCACAAGTCAAATGACATCCACCCACATTCTGCGCATCAGTCAATTTTCTAGCACCAGAGAGAGTGGATAGTCGCTACTTTATATACCACGACAAAATGTGCCGACAGATACGATTTTTTTAGATGCATTAATGAGGAAAAAATTGTGTCAAATAATAATACAAATAAACAGTCTCTTTGTACACATTTATGATGATTGTATATAAGATGCACCAGCAAGTTAAAATATTCATATAAAAGAAGATGGAATGAATGAAGGATGTGACCATAGTGCATTGAAGACAGAATGTATATGAGCATATTTATTGTGATGTCAGAGATAGAGATCCCTCTCTTGAGCAGAGTTATTGTACAGTTGAGCTACTCTTTTTGATGAGTTCGTAAAAATTTCTTAGAGTCACTGATTCTGATGCTGCTGCCCCAGCAGATGAAAGCAAAGAATATTGCACACGCCATTAAAGGACCTGAGTAGAGTCTACTGTCCTTTCCTATAGACAGTGTTGCATTTCCAGTCCAATCTGAAGATAGATATGAACTCCAAGATATCTATCTTCTCGAGCTTCTCTTGAAGCAGTGCAGGTTGAATTGTGTTAAAGGCACTGGAGAAAACATGATTCTCACAGTGCTGCCTGCTTTATCCAGATGAGAAAGTGTTAAAGAAGATAAATGATGGCATCATCCACACCAACTTGAGGGCTGTAGGTAAACTACAGAGGGTCTAGGAAGGTGCTAACCTGAGGTCTTAGATGAGGCAGGACCAAAAAACAAAACCTAAAAACAAAACAAAAACCTTCACTACATGGGATGTAAGTGCAACTGATCTTCAGTCATTTAGCATGGATGGAGATGACTTCATTGGGACTAGAACAAAGCGAGATGTTTTCCCCAGCGTGGGAAACTTCTCCTGAGTCAGGCTGAGGTTAAACAGGTGCTGTAAAATCCCACATAGCTGGTTAGCTCTGGCCTCTCGGGCTGATACCATCAGGACCAGCAGCCTTGTTTTGTCTCTCCAGCTGCCTCTTCACCTGACTTCTTAAAACAGATAAAGGGGTGAGGCGATTAGATGGCATATCGTTATTGATGGGCAAGGTGGAAGAGATGCACAGGGTGATGGAGCTATGAAGTTTATTGTGAGGTTAGAGTGTGGAGATACAGTATGGACAGCGTGACCTGCTATTGTGAGTTACTGGTGAAATGTGGGAGGGAAGCAGGTGTAAAAACTGTGGAGGAAGAGAGAGTGTGATGTCTGTGGAGCAGAAGTGGCAGCTCTGGATCCTGTACTAAATCTGTTGAAGAAATGGTTCAGCTCATTAGTTTGGACCAGACCACACATCTCTTATGTGGTTCACTTGGAGCTTATTTTCCAGTTTGCCTCCAGTTTTTCCATCTTCAACAGGTCTTCTCTCTTCTTCCTGTTTAGCAGCTCCTTCAGATCACTGGTAATCCAGGACTTTTATTAGGGAAACACCTCACTGTCCTACTTAAGAAGAGTTCCGTTCCAGGACTACATTCGCAATTCAGAGACAAAGTGAGTCTTGTATGATTTTGACACAAAAATACAATATAAAGCATATCAATCCAGGGGTTAGTGTAGACTTTTACACACACGCATGGATGTTAACTTTAGACTGCAAACTTACGAGGGGAATCATGGACAATGAACCGGAGGTGAACGGATGGTCTGTTCGTGTCTGTGGAAATTCGTAACTCGAATGTCAGAATCTACCTGTATTGTGTTATGCAGTCTGTCATGGAGTGTCATTTCCATGGGGTTTACAGAGTACATTCTAGTCTGTTTCTTTAAAGCAGCCCTAAAAAGTCCCATTAGCATCCTGTGTTCTCATCTATAGCATTCTGGTGATACTGTGTTAGGACTGCCGTTAACTGAACATGTTCCATATGCAAAGCTTTATATAGTGGAACCTCGGATTACGAGCATAATTCGTTCCGGAAGTGGGCTCGTATTCCAAAACACTCGTAAACCAAATTTAA
>JAQMYL010000006.1:27417981-27430602 GCA_030014365.1 Clarias pachynema | reverse complement strand
AGAACACTTTCAAAACGCATGGTTTGAAAGGGCGACCTTACTTGTTAAATACAAAATAAAGTTATAAATAAATAATAGCAGGAAAGTATAAGAAAAAGTAAAAACACACGAGAATTCCGGGAGCAACCGCACCAAGCTGCTGCACGCTCGCGCATGCGCATTGATAAAGGTCATTTAACTTCATAAACGAGGCTGAAATATGATGTGAGTTACGTTAGAGAGAAAAGAAAACATTTTAATCATCATTATTATTATTATTATTATTATTTTCCTGTAAAACAGAGCTCGTTATAGTGAAGCTCGTGCGGTCTTTAATAAAATCTCCTGGACAAACATTTATTAAACTGACACTTTACAGCCGAGTGTTTTATTATAAACACGACATTCAGCATCAGGTTGTTTTTAAACCTCAATCATATAAAACTAAACCACAGACACACACACACACACACACGGCCGCTGACCTGCTCGGGCGGAAAGTAACTGATAAAATCCTCCGCGTCCTCTGTGTTTATTCAGACTCCAGCGACCTCGGAGCAGCGCCGCCATGTTCACTATGGCTGAGCACTGCGCATGCGCACCACGCAACCCGTCAGCGGAAATACGTCATCAATAAACGGAAGCGGAAGCAATTGCCCTTTGCCGGTGTTTTATCTACTGTATGGTGTTTTTTAAATAGTACACGAATAATAATAATAATAATAATAATAATGATGATGATGATGATGAAATAAGTAAATATAGAAATAAAAAAAAAAAAGAATATTTATAGTAAACATCATTAGCTTTGGGAGAAAAAGGAAACCCATAAACATAATCAACAGAATTTGTTACTTTTAATTTAACTGGAGATCTATGACTTGTGTTCAAATCAAACCGGGACTTGTGCTGAACTTTCTGCTGACTGAAGGAGTAAACGAGACTGACATTTACAGAGGACTTTAAACACAGTACAGTGATGAGGCTTTCGGCCGCAGTAAAAACATTAGGATGGTGTATGATGTTTGTCCGTGAATGACGACACATTATTGTCACGTCCCCGTACAGTCCTGACCTCACTCCCAGAAATTTCCACATGTTTGGGATGTTAAAGGAGTTCCTGGGAGGCCGGCGTTTCAGACATGAAGCAGGCAGTCTGTTCATGTATATATGTATCTTATGTTTGCATCACATAAATTATACAGATACAAAAATAACTGCAAGATTGTAAGGACATGAAACATATTGGAAATGCTGTGGCTGTTATGAATAAATATAACTTTAATGCACAAATATTAAGCTTATATCCAATTTAAATTTACAAAAAATTCTAATTAGAAACGAAAAACAAAAATACTTCACTTTGCCTGTAAACAATCTAGAAAATTTTAGCTTTATTTTTTACATGAAATTACAAAAAATATATATCCTTTTCACAATATTTTTTGAGATGCATTGTATATAATTCTCTGTAAGCTCATAATTCTAGTTAGTTTATAAATGAGTAAACATTAACATTGACTCTCCGCAGCATATAGAACAGCATGAGTTGGTCATCATTTTGTTGATCAGAGTTGATGTCAGAGTTTCCATCTGATTCCTGAGACGTGGTCCACATTGATAATTATCTTTCTTAATTTCCTATGAGCTTTCAGAAACAGATCTAGTTATTTCCATGTGATCCTGGCTACCATCCTGTTTGTATAGTATTTACTGTATTAGTAGTAGTATTATGGGGTGGCAGTGGCTCAGTGTTACTGATCAGAAGGTTGGTGGTTCAAGCCCCAGCGCTGCCAGGTTGATGCTGTTGGACCCCTGAGTGAGGCTCTTAACCCTGTATAATGTCTGAACCTGCACTCTGACCCCAGTCTACTAAAAAAAGCTGTGATATGTGAAGAATAAAGAATTTCACTGTGCAGTAATATATGTGATGAATAAAGACTGAATTTAATGATCCTATATATACATATCTCACTGATGGTTTTTCAAATATAATGGCACATATTATGGCACCTATCACAAATTCATAAGTTTACATCTAAATTTCCAATTTATAAAATTAGCCATGTTCTTTAAGCAAAAATGGTACACGGAAACCTCATAGATTTGGATAAAATTTGGCATTTTGGCATGACATAAAGCATGGCAGTGGAGAGAGTGCAAGCATGCTTAAAATATAACAATTTTAATAGTTTCTTAATAACAACATTTTAAAATATGCAAAGATTTTTTAAATCTAACAAAATATTTAAACCCACAGTACAAAGAGAGAACATAATTTTAAAAAATTATAAAACCTTTACAAAGAGTAGAAATCACAAATTGTAAAAATGAAATAAATCTTCCAACAAATTATGTAAAGCAATATTTAACTGAGAATTTAATTCTGTGTAGACAATGCTGGTATTGTCCATAAAGATAAACTATAAAAAGAAAAAAACTACCTGTTTTGTTCTTTACTAATTAGAACAGTCAAAAATATTCAGTAATATAATTTATTTTATAAAATACAATTTGCATTATTTAAATACATAAAAATAATTCCATTTTTAGTTTTTATCACTATTTAATTTTGTGTAGTTGTGGTGTTTTTTTTTAGTTTCAGTGTTTTTATCTCTGGTGTAATTTAGCTTATTTTCTATTAGTTTAATCATACGTGATATCAAACACTTCCAGTTTCAGTTCTCTCACACATATTTATAATTCCTGACATGTTAATAAACAAGAGTCTGGGAATCGCGGTACAGCAGAAGTTGAATAACTAACTGAAATTCTTAAAGATAGAGATGAAGGAACCTAAATTCCAATACAAATGAAATAAACGAGTCGCTGTGTTTCAGGGGGACGTTTCACCTGCACGTCCCTGAGTCCGAATCGGCCAAATTAGCAGAAAGAAGTTGTTTTGTTACAAACTCAATCGACATGAATCACTAAAACAGGTTTTTTTTAGCTTGCTTCGTGAAAATACTGAGTGACAGCATGGTGTTTTAGTGTAAGTGCAATTTTCTAAACATTCTTATTTAATCTAAATGTAAATTAAATTACATTTGACTTATTAATATTACAGTATGTCTAAAACTACTGTTTGACGTTACATTTAGCATTGTGGAAAGTCTATAAAACATGTTAGTTAGTTCCTGTCCTCACTTACGTTACAGCAGCTGTACACTGTAATTTCCAGCCTCTCTTTATTTTCTCTTCAATAGAGAAGAGAAGTAACACAAAAATGTTTCTTGTCATATTAACAAGCGATCAGTAAACATAAACTCCTGAAGATGTCAGAAAACCCGATGATAGAGCTTTTACTCTGACACTGGAGACTCCTTCTATAAACAAATGTCTCCTAACCGAAATCTTATTAAAGATTAGTTAAAGCTGTTTATGGCGAGCGTCGTTTGTACAGTTCCCACATTAAACCTGCGATTTGCAGCAGAACTGGAGTCAGAGCTGCTGTTTTACAAAAGTAATCAATAAGTTTTGACGAATCTGGATCAGTAGTGCACCGCTGGATCAATCACTGTATCTCAGTGTCCATAAAGGAGTTTCAGTGCTGCAGGATTCTACACTAACTGATTGTGCAGAAATTCACTGCATCCACATCCCCTCCGACTCCCTAACACAACACACACACACACACACACACACACACACACACACACACAGCAAGAGCAAGGGCAGAGCAAGATCATTCAGTTCAGCTACAAAACACGTAATTCATGTAGGAATTAGAAGCTCCTTAATTTAAAGATCTAAAGATCACGTCTCCCATTCTGTACAGTGACCACGCCCAGGACTCGACTTCCAGCAGACCAGAGATCATCAGAGACACCTCACTGCACCTGAGACACACACACATATATGAATTATAATGTATAGTGCACTCCTGTGGGCTTTTTAGAGATTGACAGTTACATGTACCGTCTTATCCGCTCCCTTGTGTAGTGATATATTTACCGTCTTATCCACTCCTGTGACTCCCGTCGCCAGTACGTTTGGCACGAGCCATGGCGAGCTCAACAGGGACGCGGCGGCGGTCTTTAGCCAGACCCAACACACACATAAAGTCGATGAACCAGGTGGTGAGGTTTAGTTTGTAGCCGAACTCACTGGTGCCGTAGTCGTATGGGAAGGTGTGGTGGTAGTTATGGAAACCTTCACCTGAAAAACAAACCGTGAGAAAAGTTAAAAAGAAGCCCATCACAATGATGTAACATATGATAACAGATATAGAAACATGAAACAGACACAGAGCAGTGGATACAGAGCTTCAGTGTGAAGAACACAGAGTGTGTGTTTTGCAGTAGAGTGTACGTGAACAGTGTATGTGAAGTTAAACGCACCGATGGCGCTGAAGGCGACAAAGCGATTCTCCCGCGGGTTGATGTTCACGTCGTAAGGTCGGTTTCCCCACATGTGAGCAGCGCTGTTCACTAACCAGGTGGCATTTAGCACCAGCGTGTATCTGAGGATGGCAGGTAAAAAAAAACCCACAGACAGGGACTCCGCCCACAGGAACCATGGCAACACTGCCGGGATCACAAAGCACAACACTACCACAGAAGGCTTATAGAACCTGAAAATAACAGACAGACAGACACATAATGATATGACATTTTTATAATTTTCATCATTCATTTAATATTTTTATGTTTAACATATTCTGTGCAGGATGTCTAGTCACTTTTCATCATTAGTAGTAGCTTTATTTATGACATCAGTGCTAGTTACAGTATCTCTCTTATGGAGAAGAAGCATTAAAGGTGTTAGGAGGTTTAGTGAAAGTGAGAGCAGCTTTGTGTTTCTGTAGGGAAACTCTCGACACTTTAGGCAGTAATAGCAGTCTGTCATCTCTGCAGGCCGGATGGGTGACAATTTGGCAGCATGAACACGAACCCAAAGCTAATAAGGCTTGCCCACAGGTGCACCCCTCCTCTCCTCATTGACACACCCACTGTGAAGCCTGTAAGAGCTCAGGTTATAGACTCTATCTTAGGCACGTGAAATGAGATCAGGCTTTAGGGGCACCAGTAGGATTTAGGTTAATTTCGATGTGGTGACACAACTTACAGAAGAGGTTATTGTCACTGAACTGCTGCATGTCCAGGTGGTGCTCCCAAAACAATCTGGGCGTTTTAGTTACAGTTAAAGCTTAGATTGCAAGCATAATTCATTCAGGAAGCGTGCTTATAATCCAATCAACTCATAGATCAAAGTGAATTTCCCCCATAAGAAATAACGAAAAACAATATTCGTTTCACAAATATACAAATAAAAATAATGAATACAAAATATAAAGTAAAAATAAAACAAATTAACCTGCACTTTCACAAAGAATGTCTGTGTGTGAGACAAGAGAGAGGACACATGTCTGTCTCTTTCATGTGACTTTAACAAGGAACCTCTGTTTTTGCCGTCTTTTGAGAATTTTGCGGAGATGTGACACTGTGTTGTCAAGGACACAAAATTGTAAAAAATCTTTACACGCACACACACACGTGGTCACAGTATTATAAAAAACACGCGCACTGAGACATGGGAGACGATTACCCACAATCCCACAGCATGAGAGAGGAACCACTGGCTCAGTTGTGATCATGTGACGCTCGGCAGACAAAGTGCATGCGCACTACTTTCCAGACCTCGCTCGTTTATCAAGTTAAAAACGCTTGTAGACCGAGTAACTCACAATCTGATGTTTTACTGTACTTGGTGTAGTGGCAGGAAGCTTTAAGTCTCAGGGTACGTTTAACAAAAGGACATCGTTACAGAGAACCTTTACAGCAATATAAATTCTGAATATTTATATACTGTATGAATAAGCTAAACCTGCAGTGATGAGTTACAGCCATATTTGTCATTTTATCTCGGCACACTAGGTTAGGGTTAGGGTTACTCATGACTAATAAAGTCAATCTAAACAGTTTTTATAACGTAGTCTCTACTCTGCACGCCAGCCTCAGTGGGAGGAAATTCTGCCACGCTGTTACATCATGTCACTGGTCTCACCTTTTCTGGATCATCACGACTCGGTCATTCTTCAGGTCAGTGAATTCCAGCTTCTGTCCGTTCTCGATGACGTCAGGGTGTTTCCTCACCAACAGCCAGCCAATGTGAGAAAAGAAGAATCCCCGAGTGGCATTATGGGGGTCCGCGTCCGTCTCGGAATATTTATGATGCACGCGATGGTCTCTGGACCACTCATAAATATCATTCTGATAAACAAAAATATATATGACATTAATTGACATTCTGCTTCATATTTTAATTTAATATGTTTCTGAGTTATATAACAGTGACAGTGTTGGGGAAGTGTTTAGACTTTATGTGTGTTTATATTTATTAGAGGGCATGGTCATTACTACATGTGCACATGTCTTCAGCTTCGCTGTAGGCAGAGTGTGTGTTTTACCTGAAACGCCATGGAGTTACCGAGAGCGAGGAAGATTCTTAAAGGCAGTGAGGCTTTATATGATCTGTGACTCCACAGTCTGTGCGCTCCTGCAGTTATACCCAGTGCACTGAACACAAAACAGAACAAAGCTACACACACACACACACACACACACACACACACACACACGACAAACAGATAAGTATCTTTTGTTTGGTGTCTAAAAAAAGTCATTTTACTCTATGTTTTTTACTCTATGTACAAAAGTATGATGATAAAATAAACTTTATAAAAGTTATAAAAATATTCCTCAGAGATGTCGTAGTGACCATTACGTTATTATAAGTCACACACTAGTGCGGCGCTGGCCACCCCTGACCACCCCTGAGCTCCTCCCATGTTCTTTGTGAATCTGAGCTCGTGATCTGTAGCGTGAGTGTAGAGAGCAGTGTGAGGCTCAGACTCACTCCACAGCAGTGTGTACGGTGAAGCCGAGGGGATGAGCAGGAGTGAGTACACGGCCGCGGCGTGAAGAATACTCATCAACACCACGTTCCTCCACACCAACACCATGGGAACGTCCTTGCGCGGGGTGTGTGAGTTTGTGGGAGTGTGTACGAGATCACACTCGTCCTCCACCAGAGCTGGCATTGAACCATTAGACATGTCTCTCATCTTCACACCTGAGAGACACAGAGACATTTTATTAATAATCAGGAAAATAACAGAATTAAACACAGTCTGCTTGATGGAGAGAAAAAAAGTTATACACACACACACACACACAATTAAATATAAATTAATTGATATAATTGACAATTAATATAATATATATATATACATACACACACACACACACACACACACAAGTCCTGCACTGATACTATGACTGAATACACACACACACACACACGGACACACACACTTTACCTCAGAAAGTCCTGTATTGATGCTGCGACTGAATACACACACACACTTTACCTCACTATGTCACACACACTTTACCTCACTATGTCACACACACTTTACGTCAGTGAGTCCTGCACTGATACTGTGACTAAACACACACACACACACACACACACACACACTTTACCTCAGTCTGATTCCGTTAAAGTTGAATTAAATCGCGTTATCACCTGCACGCGCTGAGTAAATGTGAAGCAGAGCGAGCGCGCGCGCCTTAATATCGCGCTCCGGCGCTGCAGCAGCTCGCGCTCCTATTGGTCAGTCAGATTGATGCCACCCGCTTCCGCGCTTCTGATTGGCTGTGAATCATCTGCTGTTCAGACGCCTTCCATCTTACTCATATCACTGTTTTACTCATGTATTCATCTTCCAACGTGGAAAAGTTAATCAATCAGTCTATCTATCTATCTATCTATCTATCAATCTATCATATATAAACATAAAATAACATGCTACAGTATTCAGTTAGAAATAAAATAATAAAACATTGATGTTGCTCCATATTACACAGCTGCAATATAATATCATTTATATTACCCCTGTACCCCACATTTACTGCCCCATGACCACAACAGGTTTATCAGGACTTCCTGCCCTGAAGTAACCCAGCTCATGGGTCCGGTGTTTTTACTGATGATTTATTGAGGATGAAGGGTTACAGTGCTGAAATCACTCATAGGTAACTCAGGTTCAGCCAAACACACTGCAGCCAGTCACCACACAAACTGTTGAGAAATATTTAAGGCAAAAAAGTGAAACTATTTAAATGTAAAGATGTGCAATGGAAAAGGTCCATTACAGCAGCTGTTCAAAATCCAGCTGTTGAAAATCTGCTTTTCACTTGTTGAAGGCAAAACTGTGAACTAAATGCCCCTCGAACAAACAGGAAATGAAAACAGCTGGAATAAAAACCTGGTAGACCATCACCATGAAGTAGACCCAGGGTCTGGAGATGTGTCTGAGTTCAGACAGCCATTGACTGGAAAACATCTACAACCAAGTACTATGACAATTTAATTTACGATTGTTAGTTTGTTCTTTTTTGTTCAAAAATTCTTTTTGGTCTTAAAAAGAGGAGACCACATGTAAAATTTAAAACTAACAACTGTCTTATTAATTATTCAGTTGGATAAATATAAATCTCTACTGATCAGCCATTACATTATGACCACCCACTTAATACTGTTTAGCGCTCCCTTGATTCTCCCAAACAGCGCTGACTCGTCGAACCCTGGACTCCAATACCCCTCTGTAGGTGTGTGTGGTATCTCACACCGAGCCGTCAGTATCAAATCCTTTAAGTCTTGTAAGTGTGTGAGGTGGATCCTCCTGGATCAGACTTGTTTCTCCAGCACACGTCCCACAGACACTCGATCGAATTGAGATCTGGAGAATTTGGAGGCAGAGTCAACACCTCAAACTCTTTGTCATGTTCTTCAAACCGTTACTGAACAGCGTGTGTGTGTGTGCAGTGTGTCAAGGCGCATTATCCTGCTGAAAGAGGACACTGCCATCAGGGAACACCGTCTCCATGAAGTGTAACTCGGTCTGTAACAGTGTTTAGGGAGGTGGGACGTGTCACAGTAACATCCATATGAATGATGTAAAAGAAAATTTTATCCATTAGACCAGGCCACTTTTCCCCATTGCTCTGTGGTCCAGTTCTGATGCTCATGTGCCCATTGTAGGAGATTTGGGTGGAGGACACGTGGCAGCATGGGTGCCCTGACCATTCTGTAGCTACGCAACTCCATAAACAATAAACTGTGATGCCCTGTGTGTTCTGTTATTTTAGGTCAGTCCTGACCACTGCAGACCTCGAACATCACACAAGAGCTGCAGTTTTGGAGCTGCTCTGAAGATAATCAGTGTTATTCACTTGACCTGTCTGTGGTCATAATGCTATGACTGATCAGTCTATCTATCTATCTATCTATCTATCTATCTATCTATCTATCTATCTATCTATCTATCTATCTACTGCACATTGCAGATTATGGACACTTATGGACCATGGACATCTACACACATCCATATTTGCACACTTTCTGGTCATTTCCACTTATTTCCATTTAAATTCATCTTTATATTTTCTCTCATTGTATAAATGAGTTTTAAAAAATATTTTTAAAAAGTTTTTTACATTTTAAGGTCATGGGCGGTCGTTTAAGCATTTCACTGCATATCGTACTGTGTATGACTGTGTATGTGACAAATAAAATTAGAATTTTTTAATTTGATACCTAGGCCCAGGATTTCTAAACCCATTCATTTAGATCTGTTTTTTATGATGAAAGTTTGATCCTCAAAGGGGCCTGTAGTAATCTTTTCAAGAGAGAAAAAAAAAACTGAAAGCTTAAGCAACACTAACAGAGCTCAACTTTTTAAAAGTGGATTCCTCCTTTCCATTAACTGTCTAATTGTTTAAGCATTTGAATGTAGAGATTGTTTTAAAACCGAACTCTTTGCCTTACTTCTTGAAGCTTTAGCTCAACTGATAAGTCTTAAAATACTTTTTAAGAGTTTAAAAGACTCTAATATCAGACCCATTTTTTCCTTTCCTAAAAGCCCTGGTTTAAAGTAAGCAACAGCTATGATCAAGTTTGTAAGGTTTTGTTAATTTTATACAATATTAAAGATTTCTGTCCAGTAATGTCAGCTACAGTTTGGTCCTTTTGTAACCCTTATGACTTGCGTAAGTCAGGAATGTCAGTGGGCTCAGAGGTCAGGTGCAATTCAGTGTGTATGGCATCATAACTTTTAGATTTTTGCAATAAAAAGCTGTGTCACAAACCATTTTTTTTTGTTTGATTAGATAAAATAAACAGGGGAGGCTCATTGGTTAAGGCATTGGACTATAGTCTACATTGGATTATGGTTCGGAAGGTCCCAAGTTCAAACCCCACGACCACCAAGTTGCCACTGTTGGGCACTTGAGCAAGGCCCGTGTGACAGAGTGAACGGTTCACTGGTTGTTAATGTTTAAAGGATATACACATCAGGTGCCAAAGAAGAAAAAAAAAAAAATCACATGGTGATGTAATATTTCTCTGATGAGGAACATTTAATGGAAAAAAAAAAAAAACCTTCTGTTTTTCAGTGAGACACCTTAAAAATTTAAGAACTTTGTTAAACTGTGTGTGGGTGGGTGATAACTCGTTGCAGGGTGCGGCATACTCTTTCCAACCAACAACGTCTCGGCTGTCTGTATCGTTAATGCTTCTACACAGTGAAAATTTAAATCATCTTGGTCACATGTCCATCATGTAAACAACAGTCTTAATTTCGTCAACGAAAATAATGACGGAAAATATTTGTTGACGACATTTTTTCCTGGGATTAAGACGAGACGATGACGAGACGTCACGGACATCGACGGTGACAGTATCGACAGTGACGAAATCAGCATGCAATAACGTTGACGAAAATAGACGAGACTAAAATGTGGTTTAAAAAAGAAAAACTAATGTCTAAACTAATTGTCTAATGTCTTTATTTTCATCCACATTTAATTTTTGTCCCAATCCGCTGCGATACGGTATTCATTCATTATGGCACGAGCAGTAGTGTTTCCCGGGTCTCGGCGCGCGGCGTATCAGGAGTAGGTTGCGCGTGCAGTGATCCCATGTTACAAGCTCAGTCATCTTTAACTCCTCATCATCACAGCAGTATCACTAGCTGAAAACATCAGATGAAAAGATACATTGTAAAATGTTAAGATAATTATTTTGTAAAAAATCTTTAAAAATAGGGTTTGGCTAGACTAGATCAACTGTAGGGTTAATTAATAATAAGTTCATCTAAAATGTTACATTTTTATTGACTAAAACTAGACGAAAATACTTAAAGGTTCCTCTGACTAAAACTAGACTAAAATGTCCAGACTTTTAGTCGACTAAAACTTAACTAAATAAAAATAGGATAAGATTGACTAAATATGATAAAAACTATCAGGGACATTAATCCCGGGACTAAGACCAAAATTGAAAATAGCTGACAAAATGAAAACTAGTAAACAACAGGAGTTAAAAAATTGTTTAGTTAGCAAATGAAACAAATCCATGCTAAGCTAAAGCTGCCTATTAATGTAAATAACATAATTCACCCCTGGACTCACATTAATGTACACTTTATTAGCGTTTTTTTCTCTTCACAATAACATTAATTGGGGAAAAATTAATTAAATAAATATAACAATTTCTTTCTTTTTTTTGCAAATTTTTACACCTTTCTTCTGTTATTTGCACTAATCAAACATCTGGTGCTGTATATTCTGTAAAAGCACCACCATGCCTCCTACAAACTCTCTACATCCTACTGTACATTAGTACTCCTTGGTATTTTGCGCTACTTGTTATAGTACAGTATATGTGACACACACCATGGCTACTTGCACTACCTTGTACACTCATTTTATGTAGACTTTTATGTACATCTATACGTACTCAGGATTCTCCGTTTTTATTTAATCTGTAAAGTTACTAAATGTTTTGTACTTACTGTGTATAGTGTTTTGTTTACAACAAATGTACAGTGTTTTATGTTGGTCTGAACTTTGAGATAAACAGCCAGAATCAAATTCCTTGTGTGTGTGTCAACATACTTGGCGAATAAAAGCTGATTCTGATTCTGATAAATCACATTCTTAGGAGCTATAATGTAGTTTTATGGTGTTGGTGGAGCACCAGCTCATGTTTCTGACACAACCAGAGATGAGGAAAGCATTAGTGAGAGAAAAGTGAAAATTCCCACTCCCTTCTCTTATTTTTGTGTGAAACGTAATTGTTACACTGAAAGCTACATGTACTACAGCCAATAAACAAAGATCACAATACACTGAAGGTCTCGTACTTGTATGATACGTTGTGTGAGTTATCTTGCTGTGTCTCCTCTGCATGTTATACATGTTAGATTTATGACTATAATTGCTCCACACATCAGATGTTTTACTGCAGTAAAACAATTGTTACTTTCACTTTACCGCTGCTCCTGGGTCAGGTGTAGAAGAGACCACAGCAGGTAATGTTGGTAAAGTTAACTATATGCTGCCAATGATAAATTAATGCGTTTTTTTTTTTTTTTTTTACAATAAATTGACCTTTTAGGGTTAGGGTTAGGTTTAGTTATAATAGAGAAGGTAATAAAGAGTTGCACTGTGTCTTTGTAGATTTAGAGAAAGCGTCCGACAGGGTGCCGAGAGAGGACCTGTGGTGTTGTATGAGGAAGTCTGGAGTGGCAGAGAAGTATGTTAGAGTGGTGCAGGACATGTATGAGAGCGCTAA
>JAQMYL010000006.1:27304481-27323883 GCA_030014365.1 Clarias pachynema | reverse complement strand
CACAGTCCACTGTATCATCACCATCTCCTCCAATCACAGTCCACTGTATCATCACCATCTCCTCCAATCACCATCTCTTCTAATCACAGTCCACTGTTTAAGGGTTCAAGGCTCTTTTTATTCTCCCCAGGGGGACAGTCTGGTTCACAGACAGCTGCAACATACAACATCGGACAAACACAGATAAATAAATACCAACAGAGTTTATAATTACAACTAATCATTAACCAGATTAATAGCAATATGAGAGAATGACCTTTTAATCCTGTTTTATTCTGCATTGTGGCAGAATATATCTACACACTGATGATAGCAGTCTGAATTTACACAACATGGGATTTCTCAGGTCAGCCAAAACTGATCGAGCTTTCTTCAAGGATCTGACCTTATACAACTCACGAAGGTAATTCAAAGACGTTCCAGCAATTTTGGCGCACACATTCACAATACCTGTAAGGATTCTTCTGTCTGACAGAAAGCAACCAGCAGATAAAAGAAAAAGTAAGAACAGATTCAGTAAGATACTGTAAGAATAAACCATTTTAATAAAAGTGGTATCGACATTAAAACTACAAAGCTTACAACAAAAGTAAGTACTGTACATACACTGAAGTGCGTTCTTACACACCGCATCAACGTGGGGCTTAAAACACAATCTGCTCTTCATCACAGTCCTCAGATACGTATACGGCTGCACCGATTTTACAGCCTGATTGTCCATTACAACAGGGGAAACAACCCTCGGGTTTTTACTCAAATCAATACGCATCTCCTTAGTTTTTCCCACATTAATATTTCAAAAGGAAGATTTACACCCGTCAATAAAATCAAAGACTACAGGCCCATGTTCAGGGTCGTCACTACTGAGGAGGGACACTATAACCGTCTGCAAATTTAATAAGGTGGCGACCGCCATGATGACTTTGGTGTTCGTTTGTATATAAAATAAATAACAAAGGAGAAAGGACATAACCCTGCGGGATTCAGTGGAGGAGAAAAGAACATCTGATAAAGAAGAATTTATCCTCACACGCTGTGACCTCTCTGTTAAAAAAATCCATCAGCCTGCAAATGAAGCCAATATCAATATTCTCAATACTCTTCAACCTGTCTGAGAAAACATGGGGCTGAATACAGGCAGAAGCCAAAGAGAAATCGATAAGACGTAGACAGATCAGGGACTTGACCCTCTCAAGATGTTCAAGAGCTTCATATTTAAGAGCGTCCCTGCCACATCATCCCCACATCTTCCCGACCTACTGTATAAACACACAGCACTGGCTCCTGTACAGCACCCAAAAGTCTATTCTTCACAATTCTTTCAAAGGTTTTCATGACAAAAGACGTCACTGGACTGAAGTCATTGAGAGTCTTTGGAGTTTTGTTCTTAGGCACGGGAACATGTATTAAATCTTTCTAAAGACGAGAGACCTTATGCTGTTGTAAAGACAAAATAAAGCTGAAAATATCTGCCAAATGTGATGGTAGCAGCACCAATGGGGCCTGGGCTTTAATACCAAGAAAAAGAATTTCAGATCAAAGCTTTATCAATGCACACATAATTATACAGGATCAGATTTAACATTTAAAAACTAATCTCTCACTGAAGTCATGAACATTGAATTGATTATAAAAAAAACACTCGGTTCATTAGAAAAGTCCAGGTCAGTTGTGCCATTCAAAGTAACAACGGCGCATTTCATGCTGTTTAAACTAAACCCTCCTCCGCAGGGTGTGAACTACCCGAACTCAGCAGATTTTGTCCTTATATTTTGACTCTGCAAGCTTTAGCTCCTTCTTCACCTGGTGTGTGAATCCTCTGTGCTGCATCCGGTCCCCTGATTAAAACTAATGTTTCTCTGCTTAATTAAGTTTTTTCAACTGATTCTGAAATCCAGGGTTTATTGTTGGAATAAATGGAAATAGATTTCCGGGGGATAATCATCTCCTTACAGTAGGAGACGCACACCAGCACAGTTTCTGTCAGTTTGTTTAAACCCACACATGTACTTATGAACACATCCAAAAAGGTAGAACAGAAACAGTTTATCTCTGGACTCCTCTGTCCCGGCTGGAACTAACCATTGGATCGCATCGGTCCTCTTCAGAACCGTATTGAAGGATGGAAAAAGTTCAACAACATTATAGTTTGACTTACTAAATGTGGCTCTATGAAGAGATTTAAATTCCCCTTAACCGTCCCAAAACAAAGATCTTAACACCTGGAATGACGAGGAGGACAAGTCGCATACTGCTAAAAGTTACCCAGAGATTTCTACAGTTTACAATTAGTAAAATAACCCATAACAAAAATCTGTGTATCTGGTGCAGTTCCCTGAAGCTGCTGTACTTTTTTAGTTAAAGCTCAACATTAGCATTTGGATAAATGTAAACAAGAGTCACGAGTAATGGAGGGAACTCTCTTGGAAGATAAGAGGGACGAAGAGATACGGAAAGGAACTTTCTGGCGTACATGGTGACTCTCTAACAGCCACACGATTACAGCAATTGTGTTAATACACAAATATACGGGCCCACTTTCCGTCATGACAGTGTCTCTGTCCAAACAGAAGGGAACAAAGCTATCGATCTCCCAATCACACTGTAAGTCTGGCTGTTTTAGTGAAAGCAACAATACAAGCTCTACTGAAACTCTACCAGAAACTTCACATGTGCCTGAAGTTTATTACACAGTGACTGGACGTTGGTGAGAATAACTGAAGGAAGGGCAATCCTCCATGTCTCCTCCATGTCTCCTCCATGTCTCCTCCAATGTCTCTGTGTCCCAAGTTTCTGCTGCACAACTGCACCTTCCTGACGTCTTCGCCATCAGATTAAACGCCCAGCTCCGATTCCTGGCAAGAGGATCCGGTGGCCAGATAAACTCTGCCAAGAAAACCGCACAGGTATCCACAATACCCACAATACCCACAATACCCACAATACCCACAATACCCACAGGTATCCACAATACACACAATACCCACAATACCCACAATACCCACAATACCCACAGGTATCCACACCAGTGTTGTGCAATAGAAGGAGAAATTCTATCACAATTCTCTCTTTGCCTTTTTTTGATCATGCCAGTTCTTAAACCGCTCAAAAACCTGATTAAAGAAAGGTTTAAACCATTTAAAACAATTCTTTACACACACACACACACACACACACACACACACACACACAGCTGCAAGTCACCATAACTGGCACCAGCCTGAAACATCACCATTTCCACCAATCTCAGTCCACCACATTATTAATGGTTGTTGTTGTTGTTGTTGTTGTTGTTCCAGCTGCTCGTTAAGTTGGTCTGATCAGAGACACGCTGAGATCCTCCCACTGACATTATCAATAATTGCTACAGTATATAAAAATAAAACTTCAGCATGAGTTTAGCTTGTTATGTTAAACCTGTTCACAATTACAGTTTCAGTTCATTAATATAATTAAATTCTATGACTCTGTGGGTTTTAATTAAATAAACATCACATGAATAAATATGGAATAAATTAATTACTAAATAAAACCGGATTACAGAGTTCAGCCATAATCACACAGTGGAATTAAAATTACTGATGAGTTAGAGAGATAAGGCCATACATCTGAGAGAGAGAGAGAGAGAGAGAGAGAGAGAGAGATCTAATCAGAGTGCAGCGGTGAGACAAAGACACAATGAGATGCAGAGAATAAGTGAGAGTGAAAGAGTTAAACAGCACTAGAGAGAGAGAGAGAGAGACAAAGTGAGAGTGAAAAGTGAACTGGAGAGAGAGTGATTGTGTGCGAGGGAGCTAAAGAGTGAGACATTATGAGAGTGACGGAGGGTGAGACAGAGACAGAGTGAGACACCTTTTATTTCTCTTCTATCTGTTCTTGCCCAAGTCCAGGAACATGAGTGTTTCAGTTTTTTTTTTTTTTTTTTTAAATCGCTGCTTTTAGAGTCAGCAGACAGGCGGCCAGGTCGAGTGTGTGTGTGTGTGTGTGTGTGTGTGTGTGTGTGTGTGTGTTCACCTCAAACCCCTTTCTCCTGTTAATGAGCTTCTAATCGGGCCATTTTCTATCTGTGAAAGGAAATAAGATCAGAAGAGAAGGAGCGAGAGAGACCAGGACAAAGCTGTGTGTCGCCACTTTACAGCTAAATGACATCACAACAGACTGAAGCGCAGCCATCACACACACACACACACACACACACACATACACACACACACACACACACACACACACACCTACTTTAGTGAGCATAAGCTTACCCATGTGAACTGTATAGCGCGGAGTCTTAGCTAGATAGCTATCCGCGTTGATTTTACAGCTAAAGCACTGGATTGTAAACACACAGCCGTTAATAAACACACGGCGCTGAGCGGCGTGATGAAGTGATGTCACTGTTACTACGGGAACGTTGATTAGTTTCCTGTAACTGCATGTCCATAAGTGTTTTATTGCTCTTCGTCCACAGCAATTTGCTAATGATTACCATTTTACATTTATTAAAGAATAACATCATCACTTTTATCCATTTATAGTTACATTTAATGATGAGAGTGAAGACTGAGTTCCTGTTGTCGCTTACGTTATAAACACTCGTTCCGTCACCAGTCTCTCTTTATTCTCTCTTCAAATTAATAAGAAGTCTTTCGACTTGTCATGTGACTGAGAAAGCGGTGTATCCTCCTCTGTCCTGTTGAAGAAAACTTACAGTTCCAGTTTTACCTCCGACTGTCCCACAGCACTCACACTGGAGACTCCTTACACTCGTCTTACAGAAACTCGTTCCTCCTTACAGAAAGTACAGCCAGACGTACACACGCTTAACTACTGTCGGTAGATCGTGTCCTGTACATGTGAATGAGCTGTTACCATGGAAACCGTAACGTATTAGGACGAGCTCATTAATATGAACCTGCACTACTGTCAGAGCTGCTGTTAGAGAGAATTAATCAACACCATCTGACCAATCAGAGCGCTGGACGCTGAGAGACGCGGAGAGACGCTGAGAGAAGCGGAGAGACGCTGAGAGACGCGGAGAGGCGCTGAGAGACGCGGAGAGACGCGGAGAGGCGCTGAGAGACGCTGAGAGACGCAGAGAGGCGCTGAGAGACGCTGAGAGACGCGGAGAGGCGCTGAGAGACGCTGAGAGAGCGCCGTTCCTCGTGTTCAGCCGGTGGTACACGTGTGAGGTTTGAACTCGTTCGTGCAGATTCATTACTGCAAGGCTGAGATTAATTCGGCTCTGAGAGCATGACAAGAAGATCCTTTGTGACTTCAGAGCCGCTCCAATTCCCCGTCTCCTGTCACAAAGCGTCCCCCATTTATCCGTTTCTAATTCGGTGTAAGTGCCTCTCGGAGACGGCCGTTTTGTCTCGTCTTTGTAGTGAATGTCAGAGCCGCGGTCCGGTTTTCTGGATATGTTTCTCTGAGACGTCTCAGACAGCACACATCAGCATGGGATGCACAATTTTCATCTCAACAACCTCGTGTGCTAATTGGGACAAAATTGTCACAACACTGTTTTATGAAAATCTGCTGCAATCAGACTTCCTCAAATAGAACTTCATGACAAGTCTAACTTTTGATTTCTAATCCAGCGAGAGCTCCTGGAGAGCTTGTATTACGTAAATTTCCACTTTAATGCCCTGTGACGATCAGACTCAGCTCAAATTCCCATCATGCACCTCTCCCTCTACAGTATAATACACTAATGGATCTTCTGGACATTGTTTCGTCTTAAACACACGACTGACTTTAATTACTCTCTCGTTTGGCTCTATAGTGCTTATATAGCTCGAGAGAGACTTTATACTGTGTATACAGTATATACGCCCACTCACAAAAGTAAGTACACCCCTCTACTTTCAACAAACATTTTAGGATATCTTCTCAAAGGACAAGACTATAGAAATAAAACTTGGATATATTTTAGACTCGTCGATGTGCAGTTTGTATAACACTACAGATTTACTGTCCTCTGAAAACATACAGACATTAGTGTCAAAATAATATCTGGCAACAAAAGTGAGTACAACCTACAGTAGTTGATAACAGCTGTACATCTTTACCCGTGCAGAGTCACATGACCTATTCATCATGTCCATGTGTGTGTCATAGGACGAGTTTGTCTCCGGACCTGAACCCTATTCATCACCTGTGAGACGTCCTCAAGCGGACGGCGGTGAAGCGCTGTGTGTCTGACATCCAGCAGCTCCGTGATGTCATTATGCAGGAGAGGAAGAGGATCAGCAACAACATGTGCAGCTCTGGTGAAGTTCAGGAGGATTCAGGCCGTGATAGATAACGACGGTGCTCACACACACACACACACACACACACACACACACACACACAACACTGACACTCCGGACACGGTTACGACATGTTCACTGAGGGTGTACTTATTTTCACTGCCGGTTATTTAGACAATAAAGTCTGTATGTTGAGTTGTTGTTAGAGGGAATTAAATCTGTACTGATATACAAACTGCACACTGACGACCAGTGTTGGGGGACGTTACATTCTAACGTAAATAATTACATTACAAAATTACTGTCATTATAAAGTAATCAGTTCCATTACAGCGTTACTGTCTCATAAAAGTAACTAGTTCGAGTACTTTTACATTACAGAAAATGAAAACTCCTTTGTGATTCCTCATGTATGTTGTTTTAGTCGAGACCTTTATAATAGGTGAGATACAGTAGGGGTATAACAGCAGGAATAACAGAGCGGGGCGGGTTATCCGGGGCGGGGCTTATAGGACGACTTTCACACACACACACACACACACACACACACACACACACACACACACACACACACACACTAATAGATTGGGAATAACTGCTGTCTGGCTCACGGATTATATAAATTGTCTGAATAACGGATTACATTTTTGTAATAGTACTTAAATGGCGGACCGAACGTGTTTATTATAATAAATTACTCGTTACATCAAAAAAGTACTCCGAGTCCTCTAACGTGTTACTTTATAACGCTTTACACATAACACTGCTGACGAGTCTGATGTAGATCCGATTTTCATTTCTATAGTATTGTACCTTCAGAACATAGAATAAAGTGGTAGTGAAATGTGAGGGGTGCACACACACACACACACACACACACACACACACACACACACACACACACACACACGGACACGAGGTCGGACTTCTGCCCCCGAGCCACCTCTGACTTTAATCAGCGACAGAATAAATATGTTGTTATACAAAAGGAAATTTTTTTTTTCAAAGACTCATCAAGTTAAATGGATGTGTATCCTAGGCAGTGTGTGTGTGTGTGTGTGTGTGTGCTGCCCCAGGGGTGTGTCCTGCTCTACACGGGCACTTCACTGGTGTGTTTTTGGTTGTGTGTGTCTCTACACACTCGTCCCTCCTCCAGCTGCTGCTTGGTGAAGAACAGTATCGTGTTAGTTTTAATTAAATTAAGTGAAGAATTGCTTAATGTGTCCCACCACGCCTCGATACACTTACTGATCCGCTCTGACACGCTTGAAGACTGGGAGAGAAACACACACACACACACACACACACACACACACACGATGGTGTGTGAATGTTCTCTTGGTAATTCACAGAAGAAGAGGTTTTTAATTTCTTTACCACATGCAGGTTAACATGTTCCTGTGAAATCTGGAGAAACACAGAGAGGAAGGTGTGTAGATACCCAGAGACGGACGAAACACCGACCCGTACACAGCTCCGCCTGACACGTGGAGAAGATATCATTCCAGCATCCTGTAGCAATATGAGCTAAATTAAAGGAAGTAAATATCTAACGAGACAGATGAGTATCTGGCCGACTGCAGGGTCGAGACGTTATGACTCTCATTATTACCTGTTAAGGGGACAAGGTCACGGAGTTCATTAGCTTTATGGAAAAGTTTAATAAACACCTCGTAACCTCTGATGGAGGGGCAACAACGGGTCAGAGAGATTTCAGGTGAAAAGAGTCAGATAGTAAAAAGAGCCTCTGATTCGTCAGATATAGAAATGATAAGGTGGAGAGCTACAAACACACACACACACACACACACACACACACAGAAAGAGGAGAGAGGATGAGGAGAAGAGACTGATAAGGGGCAAGCAAGCAAACAAACACACACACACCATCAATATAAGGTGACATGATCGTCCTGAAATAGTTGTCGTGTCAATAAAAGGTTGACCCTCTCAGGATGACCACACACACACACACACACACACACACACACATGCAGTTGGAAGGGTATGTGAAGGATGATTAGTGTTTGTCTAGATTAAATCTGTGTGTGTGTGTGTGTGTGTGTGTGAGTGTGAGTGAGTGAGTGAGTGAGTGAGTGTGTGTGTGTGTGTGTGTGTGTGTGTGGCTCTCCACTGTGAAAACACACGGAATCACACAGCAGGCTGGCGGTAATAAGACACAAGTGAGGATCATCACCTGTTAGCTGCTGCTAAACTCCGCCTCCTTTCCGTCAGACGACACACGACCTCATTAACATCAGATCAGAAGCGAGTTAGAAAAGTCGTGTCTCTTCTGGTACTTACGTGGCGATTTCATTTATCTTTAATTCAGTCTTTTCTGTATGTGATTCTTTTTACTTCTACGTACATTTTTGATAAAAAATCTCTACTTTAACTCACTAAATTTTTAAATAAAGACAAGTTTGTTGATTTTCTGTTTGTTGAATCTGCACATACGTACAGCAGGCTGTCACTCACACCATAGCTCCGCCCCACATGGGAAGGACAGGAACACAACAGTTCCACTAATCACAGTTTACAGAAATGACTGGCAGGTCATTATTAAGACACTGATTAGTTTGTGTACCAGAGTGATTGACGGTCACCTAGGCAACGGGTGCCGCCCACTCGCTCTCTGGCCTCCGGATTCTTCTGTCTCGAACGCGCTCTTGTTAATGTAAAATTAGAAGTAATCTAGCTAACTAGCTAACGGAGCAAAAGAGCTGTGAACCCATACACATTTGGTTTGTGTTACACACCAATACCTTTTGTTTTTAACAATAATTTAAATTACAGGACTATAATTATGATGTCTCGGCACATCCTTTAACCTTATTCTATTCTCTATGTGTGCAGTACCTGCATGCTTAATTGCATAGACTACTTGCATTAGCTAACAATGCTAACTGCTATTCATTTAATTAATGTACGTCTTGTTGCTATCCGTCTCTACAACACTCACACATTCATTTATTACTTCAGTCAGACAGAAATCCAGAAACGCAGAACTTTTAGTTAGATTTTAGAGCAGATACTTAGTACTGGTACTCGAGTACTAGAAGTGATTCCTCTATCTGTAGTGATCTTTAGGTGAGTACTTGTACTTTTACTTGAGTATTGAGTTTGTATTTCTGCACCTCTGCCAATTTCCCATTTCCTAGTTTCAATAGTTTAATAATTTTCCCACTTGTTTGTTCCCCAAAAACCTGCTGTTCTGGTGTTTTTACTTTCTGACGTCTGCCTGTCGGGATCCTAAAAATGGAATTAGCCTGAGATTGGCGTGTCTGTTGGAGTCCTGACCTCCATTATGGGCTCTAGCTGTGTTAATTGGAACAGACTCAGCACGTCCTTCTGCCTCCCGCTGCCTCTTTTCAGCTACAAAACCCCTGAGCAAAGAAAAGCATGTTACCATCTCTAACCTACATTATGGGCAGAAAGAAATGGCCTTGATACTCTGAATATTTGTTGGTGTAAAGATGACCTCTAGTAATTTTTTAATTAATTTTACATCAACCACATGAATGTTAAAGATTTTTGTTTAAACTGAATCTATAAACATCCTCGAAAATATTAAGAAAGAAAATATTGAATTGCTTTGCAATCATAGACCGTATAAGAACTGGACAAACCCTTGGTGAAGCCTCCTGTAGGTTTACTGAAGAGCGATTTTGAAGCTCTGATCGTCGCCATCTCGGCAGGAGCTGACTCCGCCTAAACCCCGATCAATCCTTAAATTTACATTTACAGCATATGGCCGACGCCCTTATCCAGAGCGACCTACACTTCATTCCTCTGAGCAGTTGAGATTTAAGGGCCTTAACAGCGGTAACCTGGTGGTGCTGGGGGTTTGAACCTGGGACCTTCCGATTAGTAGTGCAATACGTTAGCCACTGAGCTACTCCTGCCCTTAAATGGGCAAATGGGAGGAGCAAACAAAGCCTGGCTGTTGGTTGGAACCAGCCTACCTAACCCTAACCCTAGCTTAGCTTAATGGCTAATGGTAATTTATATGCTAATGCGCGTGATTGAACTCAGTCATCCGTACCCTTACACACCACCCCGTGTCGACTCCTACATTACTTGTGGTCAGTTAAACTATAATGTTTCCAGTTAGCTGGTTAGCTAAAGTGATGCATAGCAGACAGCTAGCGGTTTGACATCTGCACTACAGCTGTCACTCAAATGATGCATAATTTCATGGCCTATTATAATTTTAATTGATGAGTTACGTAAATATTCACCCCCTGTGCAGTTGTCATAAATGTAAAATCTAGCCATGGAGAGCAAAACTGTGTGTTTGTACCAAGCTGTAAACATGTTTCTTTCTGTTGTAAAGTTGTAAAGAGGTTGTCTCCTGGTTTTACTACACTACAATATGTAAAAGCTTTAAGCCCCACCCACTGACATATTCCTGAAAAAATGTCTCGAGAGCCATGATCATCATGATCAAATCTGGATTTAGTTCCATTACACAAACTTCATTAAACATGAGGAATTGATGAAGTCCAGTTTGTTGATTTGTTCAGAATGTAAAGGTTTCTACTCCCTGTATAAACATGTTAGATCACAGAAAACCATCCCTTCCTCCAACAGTGGACTGAACCTCATACACATCCATCACTTTTTCAATAAAAAAAAAGAGTCCAAACAAAAGAAAAAAATGGGAAAGTGTTGAGGAGCGAGTGCGATGATCGATGTCGGAGTAATATCACTCACACTGCGATGGCAGAACTTCCTGCAGAAAATCAACAGTGTCTCCAGGAAACTGATTTATCTTTGACAAAAAAAAACAACAACAAAAAAAACTGTAGACTTGGCCGTATTCGTTTCTGAACTTTTGCTCTCCACATGAGTCCTTAGTGGAAATAATAAGAATTGTTAAAAACAACAACAACAACCTGCACTTGATTTTGTTTCCTGTTGTGATGCATTTCCTCATTAAAGCAGGACGGTTCATCACTAATTAGGGCTCTTATTGGACCCGAGCTCTCTACCAGGGATGCAGTGAGTTTTTATTAATAACTATACCTATAGTACACAATGCAGTTTTTTAGATTTGATTAGATCAGATTAGATCAGATTAGATTAGATCAGATTAGATTAGATCAGATTAGATCAGATTAGATCAGATGAGATCACTGTCCCTGCGGGGAAATTTGTCTTGGGTACAAGTGGAACGCACAAAGTGTATTATTATTATTATTATTATACATTTTATAATTTAAAAAAATCTGGCTAAAAAAAATCCACCTGATGATGTCAGGTTTTAAAATATTGTGCATTTACAATAGAATCCTAGCAGACCATGAGAAATAAAGTGGATCTTTTTGTCAGAACTATTTGTGCCGTTGTAAACATGAAGCGACTCAACTGTTTGGAAGAGACCTGACCAGGATCTGTTTAAAACAATACATAAACACTGATTGTACACTCCATGCACACCCGGACCCAGGAGGTACAAGGCGACAGTACTAACCACTTCACCACCGTGCCGCTGCTCACAGAAAAATACATTTATATTATCAATAAAATTTTTTTTTTTTAAAAACTACCATTTGATGTGGAGAAACTTTCCTACTGTGAGGATTTCGCTTTTTACGTATAATTCAGTACGTGAACAGACTGGGATGACCATATACGGTAGTGACGCAGGTTCAGTGTGATTACTGCACCGAGGCTGGATGTAACAGTGATGTAACCGCAGTGATGACGCTCGAACCCCAACCTTCACCGCGACACCCCCTCCCCCACCCCCACAATGCATCAGCTGTAGGCTTCTGTCCAAATACACTGTAACACACACTCTGATGTTAGAGTGTATACACACAAAGGATCAATAGAAGCTGTGTGTGTGTGTGTGTGTGTGTGTAATGGTGCTTCTAGTAATGATAATAATTAGGGTAAATTACACATTGCAACGACAGTCATTTAAGCCAGATAAGTACTCTGTGTGTGTGTGTGTGTGTGTGTGTGTGTGTGTGCTTCTGTCAGAGGCAAACAATTAACCCACGGATGAGATAACCATGTGTGTACATAATGTTTCTGATCTGAGAGACAGCTGAGAAAGGTCAGCTTTCTAAATGACACGTGTGTGTGTGTGTGTGTGTGTGTGTGTGTAAATGAGAGGTTAATTAGGAAATGTTTGCAATAGAGCTTAAAGCAACAGAACATTTCAGACGGCACCACACAGAGTTTAAAACATCACGACCTGAACATGACACTTTGCTCTAAAACATCATGGGATCGAACGTCATGACCTTTCACCCCAGGCACAGCGGCACGGTTCAGGACGTCAGACGTCTGTGAGGTCTCCGTGCGAGTGATCAGTTTCTCTCTCCTGCTGGCTAGTGCGAGTCTTCTGGACACACTTGATGATAAAAGCTGTAATGTGATGTGTGACCATGTTGGTCGTAACCACGGCAGACGCCCGAGGACACCAGCAGGTATCGTTAAAGCAGAGGAGAGAACGTCGGCGGTGCAGCCGTAAACCATCGCCATGGTGACACCTGGACACGAGGCTTCTCTGCTTCTTCTGCTAAAGGGGGGTAAATATGAGCTATGAAAGCTGCTTTTGTTTTAGTTTGACTCCGTGATGACATCGTCGCAGTCAACTGTTAGGATCTACCTCATCCTATCTTATACACATCAGACCACAGATATCTTACAAGTCTGTACATATAATGAAACTGTAAAGTGGGTGTGTCTATACATTAAAGATATTTGTGAAAAAATGAGACGCAAGATGTTCGTGCACGCGTCATGTAACAACTACTGAATGAGACTCGCACACTGGAGGACTTTGGAGCACGGCTTCAGGAGGTTCTCAGCAATATCCCAAACCACTTCCTGCAGAAGACTGTGTGTTCCATCCCCGGCCGTTTGAGGAAACGCCACATATTTTACAAAATTTGCATTCATTTTCCTGTGTAATAAAGTACATGTACAATTTGTTTCAATACATTTGTTTTAGAAATATGGACTTTATTATCAATTTTTAATGCCTAGTTACTTCCCCCCACCCTGTAGAGTAGATCAGACCACAGGTATGTTGTATAGAGTAGATCAGAATTACACCTGGTTCTCGGAGGTGAACATCATTTTTAATCACACTCATTTAAACATTTAACAGTTTTTTGAAAACCTCCAGGGTCCAGTGTTGTGTTGTGGCAACTACGTATGTGACAGTTGGAGGGTTTGTGCTGGAAGGACAAAAGGAGGTTTTAATTATTAGGTTACACCAGATTCTCTTTTTTTTTACTGGTTTTATCTGAGAAATAAATGCAATCTCATTTCAAACAAAAGTAAAAGTTGCTAAATATATGAATGGGATGAATCTCAGGGAGTTTTTCCGTGTCACTGTCGTCCTCGGCTCGTTCATCAGGGACGATCTGATCATTTTGATTCACACACATTCACATTCCATACAGACTTAAATAATTCTTTTGATTGTGTGAAGCTGCTTTGCGACAATGACAATTGTTAAAAGCGCTATACAAATAAAATTGAATTGAATTGAATTGAATTGAATTGAATATACAGTATGTATCACTTACTGACTGATCACAGGCCAGTGTAATGTCTTCAGACTATAGCGGTGCAAACAGCAAGTCAGATTTATTCATGATTTTGTTACAACAAATAGATTTAGTAAAAAGGTTCTCAAGGATTGTGGCTCAAGAGTTTAAACTTTGATGATGACCTTTAAAAGACTGTGATGAAGCACCAGCGTCCATCTCATCCATCCATCAGCACGCTCGTCAGGGCTTTAATCACCAGGTTTGTGTTGGGGGTGAATAGAGGTGGAGATCAGCGTGATGATGCTGTGATGAAAGTTCAGCTTTAGAAAGGGG
Organism: Clarias pachynema; assembly: GCA_030014365.1. Lineage (NCBI taxonomy): Eukaryota > Metazoa > Chordata > Actinopteri > Siluriformes > Clariidae > Clarias > Clarias pachynema. Next base: position 27,309,788 of record JAQMYL010000006.1, on the reverse strand, counting down.
AAGTAGTGAATCACAGAGAATCGTTACGAGCTTTAACGGCTGTGGCATCCTACTGTAGGAACTCGGGTGTACCCGTGAGGAAAGGCATGAAGGCAGCAGCTGAGCAGCTGGATGTGTAAATAGGCCTGGGGTAAGTTGCTCTGAAAGGACTTGACTAGTGATAGAAAGGTGTGAGTTCAAAGCCAGAGAGTCAGTGTTAAAATTCAGCAGCATAGTTACTGATCAGCTCCACATGAACTCAATGTTATCTGGGATAAAAGTGTTGTAAAGCGCTCACTTTTAGTTAAGCCGGCCTTTAGTCTCCTGGCAGTCTGTACTTCCTCCCTGAACATAATATAGATCATCTAAAACCATTCCATCCTAGAGCTCTGCACTTGCTAGAGAACGTAGAGAGCAGGCTTCAGTCTGCTGTCAGAAACTCCAGCAAAAGCACTCTTGGTTTTAAAACTAAGAATGACTTAGAAATCCAGCAGCTCACTGACCACAAACCTTCATCACCCAGGAGAACATCATCAACTGCATAGCCAAAAGTGAAGCTTGTGCATCTGTGAAAACATCGTTCAGCCTACAGAAAAACTATGGTGGACGAAGAGGGCTTTGGAGATCCATAAGCTTGAAGACTCCTCCTCTTAACCTCACTTCATTTAAAGGATGAACTCACAGTGATAAAGGAATCAATAAGAAAAGAAACATATGTTTTGTGAGGGGCTGATGAACAGAGACATCACCCCTGGGATGGAGGCTCTTGGACCTCCCTCAGTTGTCCACAAGAAAAGACATGGGAACACCTCACAGTCTGAAGGCAGGTCCAAGATATCATAAGTAGGATGAAGTACAACGAGGCTGCTGGACCTGACGGAACCCCAGAATGAGTTCCAGAAAGTGGGTGAATGGGATCTCCTTGGAGAAATCCATGAGAGATAACAAATGTATGAATTGTGGAAACTACTATAAAAGCACCCTTCTGTCCACCACAAGAAAAGTTCTTGTTGAGTCTTAGGTCATACACTCCGCCCAAGCAGAAGCACCATGGCCATGATTTTGATCTGGCATCTCCAAAACTGCTGTTAGCAAATGACCTTCTGAGACCTCACTATATCCTTCAGCTTAGTTAACCATCAGGTCCTCTCTGTGAGCCCTGGCAAATTAATCTGAATACTTTGCCTGCTGAATGAAAAAAAAAAATCGGCAACATTAATCATCAGCAGCAGCAGCAGATCCCTTCAGGGTCGACAATGTGCTCCTGCACACACACACACACACACACACACACACAGTGATGTTTATCAATGCTCTCCTCCGTTTCATGGGCAGGAATCTACCCCAAAGCACCAGACCCATGTGTAAGATGGTCAGAACCCTTCTTAACATCAAACATCAGGGCTCACCACAAACCCCACACCACATCCATTATGGAGCTGTGATACACTGATGAGACATTCAGAGGAGGACTTACCCCAGCAGGGGCGTTTATCCAGCCCGGCTCTCAACCTGATAACAAAAATAATAATAATAAATAAATATTCTCTACCAGCCACCCGCAGAGTAATCCCCGTGTTCCAGACCAGTCGTCTCTGGTGGACCGCTTACATAAATCTTGGCAGCCTGATCCCCTTCAAAGCAGACGCTGATGATGAAACTCACTTCTATCTCAGGTGTGCTGGCGGGGCGTTCTCCGGACTGGCACACTTTAGGAAAAATTGCTCCACACACCAAATTGTTTAAAGGTTCTTATTCTAAAGAGAATATATTTTTTGAATCTCATTTTAAAAGCATTGTTGTCAAGTGGTGCAAAATAATTAACAAATGAATTGACAAATGAATTAACTTTAAATAAAAAAAAGTCAGAATAATGAGAGTTCCATTAGCTTAAAATACTCAAAAACCTCCCTCTGGGTTTAATGCACACAGATTTAGGACGTGATGGTCAGCATGCACCTACAGTACAGGTGTGAAGGTTGTGTGTCCAAATACTTTTGTACATATTAAAGATACACAAAGCTGAGGGTTCTAACCCCAGGAACAGGACACAGTGGCGTGTGATACCCGTCAGTTTCGCACGAGTTCCTGTAAAGTTATAGTGTTTGTTTTCAGGAAGTTCTCAAACAGGGAATCTGCCAGCAGGAGCCTGGGGACATCTGCTTCATCCGCGTCGAGCGGAGACGTCTCCTGTACCGCGTCTCACTTGAATCAGAATCAGATTCACGCATGTACGGAGACAGGCTCCGGGCTTCACGCGGCGGAATTCAGAACGTTCCACATCCCACTTTTCCTAAGAGGAGGAGGAGTGTATCCGACATTCAGGGTGTCTTTAGTGATGCGCACTCTGGATTGTGCTGCATCTCCAGGCTGAGCAGAATAGCGTGTGCTGTCTGTAGGGCTGGTTGGCATGACAACCATCTACCGCTAATAGCCTCACACAGGTTTCCTCTGAGACGGGGCGTACTGACGAATTTTTAGCAACTTAATTGCCTTATAAAATTAAACTCCACTGCTTTAGTGCATTAGGGGAGTGTGTGTGTGTGTGTGTGTGTGTCTGTGTGTGTGTGTGTGTGTAGCTGTTCATCTGGCTAATTCGTACAGCACCTGTTCTCTATTGAGGCATCAATCAAACAAATGTTGTGTGTGTGTGCGCGTGTGTGTGTGTGTGTGTGTGTGTGCGCGCGTGCGCGCGTGTGTGTGTGTGTGTGTCTTTGTTTCTAAAGAAAGATGCACAGTGAGGAAAAGAGAGAAAGAGGAAAAGGGGAAAGGTACAAGGAGGAATTTAGAGGTGAAGCGGATGAAGGGAAAAGGCCGAGGGGACGTGGAGACACATTTCCTTCTAATTTTCTGATGTTTGTGTCTTTATTGACCTTTTTCTCTCTCTCTCTCTCTCCCTCTCTCTTGCCCCTCCCCCAGTTTCCTCCGCATCCCTGGCTGAGATTTCTTCCCTCTATCTCTCCTCCTGCAGATCTGTAATCACTTTATCCATCTGAGCTGCGTATCACTCGCTCCAGAAAAATGGAAGCCACAAGTGACAGAATATGGAGAAGAAGGAGGCCGTGGGTCTGATCGTGTCCTCATCTGACTTTATTATCTTTATTTATTAATTATGTGTTCAGAAGTAAAAGGAGTGAAATAGCCCTAAAGAGGAACGAGCGCGCCGAAGTAAATCATTAAAATATAAAACCATGTGAGATCTGAGTGCAGTTTTAATTTCAGGGGAAAGTCGTCAGTGTGTGGAGAGAAAACATCAAAGCTTCTCACTGACGGAATTAAAGTTTCATTTCACTCTGTGATTTTCTTCCTGAACCATTTTATCCTTATTTCCTCTCATGAGTGCAGATCTCTCACTGTCTCACCCTCTCACTGTCTCACCCTCTCACTGTCTCTCCCTCTCACTGTCTCACCCTCTCACTGTCTCACCCTCTCACTGTCTCACCCGCTCTGTCTCACTCACTGTCTCTCACTCTCACTGTCTCACCCTCTCACTGTCTCACTCACTGTCTCACCCTCTCACTGTCTCATCCTCTCACTGTCTCACCCTCTCACTGTCTCACTCACTGTCTCTCACTCTCACTGTCTCACCCTCTTACTGTCTCACTCTCACTGTCTCACTCTCTCACTGTCTCACCCTCTCACTGTCTCTCACTTTCACTGTCTCACCCTCTCACTCTCACTGTCTCACTCTCTCACTGTCTCACCCTCTCTCTCTCTCTGTCTCTCTCTGTGCGCATGCGCTGGGTGTGAGCGAGCGTGCGGAAGGCTGCTTGGCGTCCTGCCAAGTTTTTTTCCGGAGACTGTTTATTTATTTATTTTTCTATAATCAGTAAATGTTTTTAGTTTAAATAAAAGCTTTAAAAGTGAGAGGGAGAGCAGGCACCATGGCCTCTGAGGCCGGTGTGGAGACTTTGTCCCTCCGGCATGGCGTCAGGTGTGTGCCGGAGGACGGCGTGCCGATTGAGGACGTGTTGTTAGCGGTGGGGCAGCAGGTCGGGTGTGAGAACATTTACTCCGCCTCCCGGATGAACAAAGCCGTGGTGGTGTTTGTGAACAGGGTCGACCTCGCGAGCGCACTGGCGCGGAGTGGATTATGTGTGAGAGGAGCCGCGGTTAAAGTCACCCCTCTGTCTGCCCCCGCGGCACGGGTGGTCATATCCAACGTGCCTCTATTCATAAAGAACGAGGCTATAATGAAGGAGCTGGCCCGTTTCAGGAAGTTCGTCGGCCCCATGACAGCTATCCCGCTCGGGTGTAAGAGCTCCAACATGCGCCACGTCCTGTCCTTCCGCAGACAGGTGCTTATGATCTTAAACAATGAAGATCAGACGCTGGACGTCAACTTCAAATGTAAAGAGGGGGACAGCGGCTACACCGTCTTCGCCACCACGGAGCCGCTGAGGTGCTTCGAGTGCGGTGACGTGGGACACAAGAGGCTGAGCTGTCCGCACGGAACCGTGCAGCCAGGGAGGTCGTGCGGCGACACGCCCGGGATGCAGCGGCGCGAGGACAGCCAGCCGGAGAACACCGGAGAGGCGGAGCCCACAGCGGGCCGCAGCGACACACCGCAGCCGCGACTCGAACAGGTCAGCCCTGAACACACCACCACCACCACAGAGACACACACCGCGCCGGGAGCAGATAACATCGACACTACTGTAAACACTGTGAGTACAGTAGTATCCACCGCAGACAGTAACCCCGCCCCTAACGCAGACTCCGCCCCTAAAAACTGTACAGAAGAAATACAGCAATTACAAACCAGCACACCACCACCGATAACAAAAAAAAAGAGCACTACAATAAAAACCAGGAGGAAAAGAGAGGAGCCGTCCACAACAGAACACACCAGTAAACGTACAACCCGCAGTCAAACCCAGAGTGAAGCAGCAGCGTCCAGCACAGCAGATTCAGACCCAGACACAGCCATAAACAGCCAGGAAGAAACTGATCGTTACCTACAGGAACTAGAACAGCTAAAAATACCGGAATTAAGAAAAAAACACTTAGAAAGAATGTCACTAATAAAGAAAAAAACAGCAGAAAAAGAATCTCAAAAACCCACTGACACTCAGCAAGAAGAAAAAATGGACGGAAGCTAAATAAACCAAAAACAACAAACAAGACTGTATGACTGAACCTAAAATGAAAAGATAAATTAAGATAAAAAAAAAATTTAAAAAAAAATTGGAGGGTTTGGTGGGGTGGAAGGTCACGGTCTCCTTTTCCTAAAAAGAAAAAAAAAAATCTGTACATATGTCTAAATATTGTGTATGGGTGCACGTATGAGTGTGTGCATGTTGTGTGTGTATGTGTGTATATGTAAAT
>JAQMYL010000006.1:26957237-26967946 GCA_030014365.1 Clarias pachynema | reverse complement strand
GGTATGGCATCTGCCTAGCAGTGGAAACTAATACCATGCTAATGAATTATGTTACCTAGAAGAAGCATGTAGAGTGAAAATAGCAGTGGACCTAAAACAGAACCCTGAGGAACACCAGGCCCACTTTTGTAGAATAGTCACCATTTAAATCTCAAAACTAATAACAATCAGTCAAATAGGATTTGAGCCAAGAGAGGGCCATTCCATTAACTCCTACATTTTCTAATCTGTGAAGGAGAATACTATGATCAATGGTGTTAAAAGCTGTACTGAGGTCACGAAACACAATCAAAAAGACGTAACCCTGATCAGAGGCCAGTAGGAGGTCATTTACTACTTAACCAGTGCTGTCTCTGTGATGAGGCCTAAACCCTGACTGATACCGTTCATGAATGTTATTCCTATTTACAGTAGATATGAGCATAGCAACTGTGCTACAACCTTTTCTAGGATCTTGGAGATAAGTGGAGGTTTGATATTGTTCTTTAGTAAGACTGTTTACATTGGGTGGGGGTTGTTACATGAGTTTAAAGAGATTAGGGACATTGTTGGTGCTAAGGGCAGTATTGATTATTTTAAATAGAGGAAATTTATACATAATAGGTCTAGTACACAAATTGATGATTACTGTTACTATGGTAACGATAAGATACTACAATGAGCAGTTTATATATATAATGAGTATATTGATATACTGTAAAACTGTGGTGATGATCCCCATAGAGAATTAATCAATCTGACCAATCAGAATTTGACAGATTCAACAACACTGTGGGATAAGTTGTAATAATAGTGCAGTTGGTTTTATTGTCTTATAATGTAGGAAAAAAAGTTATTTTAAAAAAGAAGATTTATTATATCCACTCTCCTATACAATCATACCTGAGTTACAGATAACAGAGAAGCTGCGCTGTGATACTAAATGTGCCATAAATCTCTTTTTATTTATCTCCTCCCACACAACTCTGCTCTGTTGTCCTATAATGCTCAGTGTGCTGTGTATTTATTGTTCTGTGTATGATGATCATGTACAGTGTATACGAGCTCAGTTGAGTAATGACAGATTTGTTTTACAGGAGAGCCATCGCTGTCCCACCCCACTGTGGACTCCTCAGGTAACGACACTGCTGATGGAGACGTCAATAAGATCTCGAGTGAGTGACTCACATCAGTACAATGTCACTGCACATTAGGGGGAATCCTATTGGCCTCATGGGGGAGAGTTACTGTAAACCCACTGTCCTGATCATTAATGAGTGATTTTGGAGATTAACGTTTATGGTAAAATGTATACTCTATTCAGTTATTAAATTTGTTTTTTTTTTAAACTGCAGATGTTTACACATTCATAATAAGAAACAGGAACTCACAAAACCTGGGCTTTTATGTTTTCCATCATCAGTCATAGTGACAGCGATAAAAGCAATCATTATACTTCTGAGGTTAGACCAGGACCATGAAGCTGAGGAACTATAACTCAGGAACTATAGTCCAGGAACCTAACTTTCAAAAATTATAGCTCAGGAACTCAAACCTCAGGAACTATAGCTCAGAAACTGCAGACCTCAAACCTCAGGAACTGTAGCTCAGGAACTCAAACCTCAGGAACTGTAGCTCAGGAACTTTAACCATAGGATGTGTTTAAAGTCCTAAACCTCAAAAATTACAGCTCAGGAATCTAAGCTCCAGAAACTACAATCCAGGAAACTAAACTTCAGTAACTGTAACAAGGTAATTCCACCCATAGAAACTAAAGTCCAGGAACTTTTTTATAGCTCAGGAATCTAAACCTGTGACTTGCTTTGCACTGTTATATAAAATTTATCAACACATTGTAACCAATCAGAATGCAGAATTTAGCACTACTTTGATTCTAAGTAAAGTTTACATTGATACTAATGACTCTGTCTGTCTCTCTCTCAGATGAACCTTGTGTTCATGATGAATCCATATTCTGTCAGATGGAGGTCTTGGCTCGGTACTGTTCTGACCCTGGGTATAATAAGCTGTGCTGTGAGTCCTGTAATAAGAAAATGGGAACGCCCACAGCAGCACCTGGTTCATACACGTCCTCCTCAGTGGAGCTTAACTCCTCCTCTAACCCCCTAACCTCCAGCGCTTATCCCTCCATCCTGCCGACCACGCCTCCTCTGCTGACTGATAAAGCTAATGCTAAAGATAGCCAAACACACTCCACTGTACCAGGTCTGGTCACAGCTACAGCTACAGGTTCAACCCCTCGCCCCGATGGAGTTTCTTCTGAGTCTTCTCCACGTTCTGGTACACCTCTACCTCCAGAGCTGAGTGCTAGTACTAGCAATATTATTAGCACTAGCACAAGCATTAGCATTAGCATCACTGCCAGCCGTCGGCCTTCTCAGGACACGGAGAATACAGAACCTCAGGACAGCACTTTAACCCCAACAACTTTAGTCCCGAAAGGACCAGAGGAAGAGATGGACACCCAGAACAGGAACTTAACAGTGGTCACATGATCAGGAAGTGAGACGGTGTGTCACTGTGGTGCTGAGCGCGTGGTGCGCTGGAAACAATCTCTTAGACTTATCGTTTTAGTTTTTTTTTGTTTTTTCTGTTTGTTCGTAAACCCTCTGTGCCAGTAATGGGTTTCCTCAGACCTGCAGGGTGAAACTACACAGGTGTAAAACCACATTTCCCATAACCCTTTGCTGCATGGAAGTACACACTAAAAGGTGCTGTGATTTTTGTAACTACTTTGAATAACGTGGTGAATTTCAGCGACCCTATCGCGCGAGTGTGTGTTCAGAACTACTTGATTAATCCAGGATTATTCATTAGCACATGCAGCTAGAGTCAGGTCTAAAAGTCTGGACAGGAGCCGAGCACAAGCCCTGGAGCATGGGCCATGATCTTAACCCCTGCTGTATGTGAGTGTTTAGAAGTGGGGCTGTTGCTCATCTGATTTAGGAAAGATTTATTTTATTGTTTGTTTTTAAATGTTGTATAATTTAACAGGTGCATCAGCTCATAAATGATTGAAGAAGATTAATCAAGTATCAGCTGTGTTTATTTGAATCATTAATAATCTCTGTGATGTACTCAGACTTTTGGACCTGACTGTTCATACTTCAGTTATATTAAGCGCATACGAGAGGCGTTGTGATTACATTTCTGCTGGAGGCGTAAAAGCGATTGCCACACCCCCTGTACAGTCCGGACCTCGCTCCAAGACATTTCAACATGTTTGGGCCGTTAAAGGAGTTCCTTGGAGGCCAGCGTTTCATATAGAGTTTTATATAGAGAAATAAAGGGAGTTTTTACTTTCTAACTGTTCTGTTATTGTGCACAGTTGAAAGTCCCACTTTGACTCGAACGCTCCTCATATTTAGTACTCGTACAGGTGTACAGGTAAGATGAGTTGAAGCTGCAGCGCATTCTTTCATTTTGTTTCCTAAATCTCAGCTGGAATTTGGGATTTTTTTCATTTTGCCTGTGAATTCAATTTAATGCATGTGTTGTTTTTTCTAAAACTCAAATATTTGTAAAAGATAAAACAAAAAAGTTGAATTAAATAATAAATAAAGCTGTATATAGTGTAAATGTCAGTATTATCAGGAAGGCATGTAGCAAGCTATGAATAAACATAACACGGTACAGTAGATCCTGCAATAACTATGAGGACCTGATGGCTGTGGTGTTCAACTTTAACCCTTGTTTATTATTGTATAGTTATTGTATATACATGAATGAGAGCTTTAAATGTTAATATTTATTATGTTTTTAAAAATCGTAGGAAGATGAAATACATGTAAATACAGTACAAATTAGAAAAAGTGGTGTAGTAGTGTGTCATTTATCTGCACTGAACATGATTCAGAATATTTATATATTTATATTAATGGCAGAATTTACACTCAAGTCAAAATGGGGTGATCCTCTGAATTCTGTGCGCTTTAAGTTTGGCAGACTTTTATTATAGATTTTTAATTCAAGGTAACCACAAAATCCCTTTTAAAGCCATTCACCAGCAGGGACACTAACAATGGATGACCGTTGTAGTTTTTTTTTTTTTTTGAGTTTGATAAAATGACGTTGAGATAATGTTGAATGAACGACCCAAACACAACGTCAAAACAACGTAATTGTAACCTTTATTTAGAGCATTTTGCAGAGTAACATCCGGTCGCTCAACGTCCCAGCACATCCATACTGCCTTAGGTTTCTAACTAGGTTTAGAATTCCAGTTGGAGATTGAGACGGACAATAACCAACGTCTTCCCACACACAGCGTGTATCTCGTCACACGTCTCTTAGCGTTGTAATGTTACCTCTCTGTTTCAGTTCCTTTCAGAATATTACCGTGAGGTGCGTCTTAGCTCCCAAATGACTCTGCTGTAATATGATGTATGTGGTTCTTGCTATCATGTGTACAGGTAGTCCCTGACTTACACAAGTTCTTTTACGGGGACATGTTTGTTTATAAGCCGGATTTGTTCTTAAGTCCAACAAAGAGTGTCGTATATGCCTTTGACACGAGTATACAATATTTAGCGTACAAATCCACCTGACTAAATCTGTCCCCTTTCCCCACACTGACCTCATGGAAGCCTTTTTAAACCTGCTCTATTGTGTTGAGGATTTTCCCAAATTAGGATTATTCACCATTAGGACAGCTTTACAGGACAGAAATGTTCTATCATCGTGCTGACGAACTGATTCATTGAAACCGGTAAAGCCCCCCCACCACCCCCTCCGACACACACACATATAATAAACCAGACTTTAGACATTTTATACATTCACTTACACACTGAGAATATTGTATATAATTTTAAATATTGGTATCTGGTGCACTGCTGTGTCTATTTTTGTACAATACACATGAGCTACTTCTGTGATTTGTTCGCATTACTGAATGTTTGTAAAACCGCGGTTCGTTCGCATCTGCAGAAATTCATAACTAGAATGTTTGAATACGTGTACTTAGAAACTGCGCACATTTTTTTCTTTTTGGCTTCAATGTTGATAAAGAATAACAGCACGGTGAAAAAAGTTATACGTTGTGTTTGTCTGAGGTTGTATTTGCCGAATACCGAGTCCCCCTACGATCAGATGATTTTTTTGATTGTTTTACACAAAAGTTTTATTTTTATGAGGGGCCACCGACTTTTACTCGTGTCTATAAAAGCCACACAATGACAAATGCATTTTTTCTGAGTCTCAGCGAAGCGACAGACATTTATTGATGATTTCACTCCTTTGTGTTTGCTGGTCACTTCATCATTCGCCTCACGAGACAACTTTCTTCTAAACACTGTGAATTTATTTTTTTACAGCTATTGTGTGTGTAATGACGACTGGGATTTCCGAGTTCTTCTCTTTAGACTCTTTTCCCGGGGACGAGACGGTGATCTGGAACATGAATAGAGTCTGATCTTATCTATACACAGACGTGTTCATGTGGTGCTGTGTTCTGAAGGATTAGTGTTCCCACATGTATGTGTTGATGGAGGACGTGTGTGTAGTGTATGGGATAAGTTATAGGGATGGGCGTGGCTTCGGCACATACAGACTCATGGCTCTACACTGATTGGTTTTTTTTTGTTGAAGGAGGTGTGGCTATCCCTGAGCTTTATTAGGTCACATGACCATAACAGGCTAAAGGCTGTACTTGGTGCAGGACCTCAGTAAGTTCTGTCTCCATTAGTTTGTTCCATCTTGGGAAATATAAACATTACAAACTAATACGGTCATCATGAGTCTGTAAGGAGGTTAGATCTGTTTAATGAGCAGGTCGGTGATTACGCTGCTTTCCACAGGAGCACATAAAACTTTATTTATGTACAGTAAGTAATTATAGTTCTTAAAATTATTCTTTTGAAAGGTAATTACTGGAAAACCTGGAACACAGTTCTTTCTAATCTAAATGTACGTCAAGTAAATTAAAAAAAAAGGTTTAATATATATGTAATAATATACAGTACGTAACAGGAAACAGGACGTAGTGGCTGTTTAAAACTACAGACATAGAGATACGGTACTGTGCAAAAGTCTTGAGCCCCCATTTCTCCATTTAAAATGAAATTAAATGTATAAAGAAATGGGAGTAAGTGTATTTACGATGCTCTGTAGAGGTGTGATGATGCAAAGCAGCTGAAAGTAAGAATAAAAAGTTCACACTGTGATTGTGTAAGTACTGTTATAGGCATGAAATCGATTATTTACCTGTAACAGCGTGTCCCTAAGGTTTATATCACTTATACACGTCAATTAACCAACAATTAATCATATAACGATACGTTCCATCCATTTATACCGAAATGCAGCCTCGGTTAGAATCAGGAGATCATTATGAGTAATATGAGTGGAATTCAGCTCAGAGCTGTGTGTGTGTGTGTGTGTGTGTGTGTGTGTGTGTGTGTGTGTGCGCGAATCTCTGTCTGAACTGTTACACAAACATCTGCTGAGAAGTTTCACTGGACTTTCAGTACCGGATTATTAAAGGTTCTTCAGATCCCGCGTCTGCCAGAGTACACTCTCCTGTGACGGAAAGGTCTAAGAGTGACAGATGTAGAGACCCGCCCCCTAATGCCCCACACCCACCCACTGTGATATTCTTCTTGCCTCCTCAGGGGGTTTTATAGCAGAGCACAGTTTAGACCTGTTATTATGCAGAAACGTCAACCATAAAGAGATGATGAGGACATTCAGAGTCTGACGAATTGAGTTCTAGCTTTCAGGTCGAAAATAATTGAGTTTAGATTGTAGAAGGAAATCTATCGATCGCTCTGTCCATCATCAAATTATATTTTTAATTGTTATTTGTAGTTAGATTTATGTGGAATTTCTGAAAAACAACTTCTTTCTTTGGACTTGATGCTAAATGTTCACTTTTATAATAATAAAATAAATGTCTAATCAAAGTCTTTAATATATTTACAGCTCATAATATTGAGTTTTCCATTTTTTGAGTTTCAGGGTTTTTCCTTTTAGAAAAACCCCGAATAAACATGTCGGCTCTGTGTAAATCTGGTTCTGTTTGAAATCATTAAATAAAAGATGATAAAATTATAAATAAAGCTTTAAAAAATGTAAATAAATAATATATATAAGTACATTTGTTAGTGTGTATTACTTATATTACTTTATATAATCAGGAGCATTAGATCAACTTGATTTCATAAAAAAAATTTTTATTTAAGACCTGTTCACGGGGGTGCATCATCATCATCATCATCATTATCATCATCATCATCTTCTTCTTCTTCTTCATCCCCTTATTATTAATATCGTATGTTGGACAGTGGTGGAGGTTTGTGGTTCTGCCTTCAGAATTTGGATGGTGTGTGTGTGTGTGTGTGTGTGTGTGTTAGCAGGAGCTCATTTCCTGTCTATCTCCAGTCGTCTCCGTAAATTCCTTGTGAAGTCGAGTTGAGCCTGAGGGAGCGCCTGATTCACCAACGATTTAGGAAGCCAGCCCTAAGGAGAGAAACACACACTCAATATGGGGACAGCTGAACTTCATCACCTGTCCATCACCTGTCCATCACACGTCCAAAACCTGTCCATCACCTGTCCATCAGTGGTTTATTAAGACCCTGTCACCTCTTCATGACTTGTTAGTTACATACAGGTACAGAAATGGTACACCAGCTCTATCTGTCTCCTGTCTCCCACCTGTCTATCTGACGTCTATCACCTGTCTATCCCCTCTCACCACTCTATAATCTGTCTATCCATCTGTCAATCCCCAGTGTATCCCTGTATATTGTCTGTCTCTCACCTGTCTTTCATCCATATTTCCCCCTTAACTTTTCTATTTTATTTTTCACTTTAGTATTATTACTTGGTCTTTCACATTTAAAGATTTATCTTGGTTTTATTTTTAAGTTAAAACAATGAACACTTTTAAGCTCCATCACAGTTTATTAGGACTAAGAGCACCTTTACGTCCATGTTGAGCAGCCAGGTGAGTTTGCTCTTTGCAGTGCAGCCAGGTAAAGGCTGGATTATTATACACGTGGGACCATCTTCAGCTCTGTGACAACAACAACATACAACATGTATATAAATGTTAAAATATTTTAGCAAAATATGTTAACACCAGAATGATAACATAGGTGAATTGTAAAGTGATTAATCACGATCAATCAAATGCAATAAAAATGCAACAAACTATATTATTGAATATTATTGAAGTTTTTAATGATAAGATTTAAATAATATACAAATAAACTGTAAATAAGCTGATAATCATGGATGGAATGTGATAATAAAGGTGATGTGTTTAGGTGTTGTGATTGGCTAACAAATTATGTTCGAGTGTATGAGCAAAACGGCTTTGCGGTTGTCATGGATACCTGATGAATCCTGGCTGTGGTGGAAACGCCTCCAGGTGAGTCGCGGCTCCGCCCAGGTAAATACATCGCTTCGTCTTCAGCGAATGCCTGACACTAAGGAAGTCCCGCTGACCAATAAGATTCCCCGCTTTTCCTGCCGAGACCTCATGTGTTACTATGGTTTCCTTCCCTATGCGTTTCAGGACCTGCGTGGCAAAAGGAACGTTGTTTTTAAATAAAAAGACCAATATTCTTTTCCCAAAATCTTTAAGTTTAACAGAATTGCAAAGTGAATACTTTAAAGTGCCTCTAGATTCATGTTAATATATTGTAATGTTATAGTCTATGATGAGTGCATTGTGTGACGCACCCTGATGTGTGCGATGCTGGGGTTCCACTCCTCCATCTCCTCCACCTTCACAAACAGAAGCTCGTAAAGGTCCTCCGGTGCAGCGTCGAGTTCGGCCTCCAATCTGAACACCTTACGATTCCCCTCAACAACTTTACTGTAGATCACCTCACCACTGTCCTGTTCACACACACACAATGTTAGCTAGCATTGTAGCCCTGTAAATTAATAAATTATTAGAAGAAAGCAAAATGTAACAGGATGGAATGAAAAGAAAGAAAAGAAAGATGGGAAAAAATCCATCCTCACAAGACAAAAAAGTCATAAATACAAAGGAAAATTGAGGCTGCTGATTGGTCAGTTCATCACTACTATTCGGTATGACATCATCAGTGTGTTTCTGACAGAATGTTGAAGAAGTTTAAGGTAAAGACAAAGCATGAAAAGAAGGTGTGCAGTGTTTTTGGCATGTGTAGAGCGTAGAGAGTGTGTGTAGTGTTGGAGTGTGTAAAGTGTGCACAGTGTTTAGAGTGTATAGAATAAACTATCATCTGTCCTCATCCTCTTGGACCTGTCAACTGCATTTGACACGGTGAACCACAAGATTCTATTATGTATTCTTACAAGCCTTGGAATCTGTGAAACAGCGTGGCAATGGTTTGCTTCTAATTTAGAAGATAGGTCATATGAGGTCCCACAGGGCTCAGTACTTGGTCCTCTTCTGTTCTCCCAATACTCGGGCTCTTGGTAAGGTCAGATTATCGCATGGCTTTTCATACCATTGTTATGCAGATGACACGCAATCCATTCTCTCCTTTTCTCCCTCAGACACTCAGGATTCCACCCGGATCTCAGCATGTCTGGCAGACGTCTCATCCTGGATGGCAGCTCATCAGCTGAAGCTCAATCTGAGTAAAAACCAAACTGCTGTTCATCCCTGGCAACTCATCCTTCTTCTTTGACTTTCGGCTGTTCCGTTTCAGGGGTCGCCACAGCGAATCATCTGCCTCCATCTAACCCTATCCTCTGCATCCTGGCAACTCATCCCCCGGTCAAGAACTTGTGATCTCCCTGGACAACACTCAGATCACTCCTTCAGCCACCGCCCGCAATCTTGGGGTAACTGGGGACAATCATTTGTCATTTTCCCCACACATTGCTAACCTTGTTCAGTCCCTTGTTATTTCAAGACTGGATTACTGCAACTCACTCCTGGCAGGTCTGACTCTGTCCACCATTTGTCCTCTGCAACTGATCCAGAATGCAGCAGCAGGTCTCGTTTTTAACCTTCCCAAGTTCTCCCACACCACCCACTCCTCCGCTCCCTGCACTGGCTTGCTGTAACTGCCCACATCAAATTCAAAACCCTGATAAACGCCTACAAAGCTAAAAATGGCCCAGCACCCACTTACCTCTCTGATAATCACACCACACACACCGCACTACGTTCCCTCCGACCCTCCAGCACAATGACGGAAACTTCAAAGCACTTTTTGTAAGTTGCTCTGGATAAGAGTGTCTGCCGAATACCTAAATGTAAATATAGAGTTTGTAGAGTGTGTAGAGAGAGGGTTTAATGTGTGTGGAGTATGTGGAGTCTGCAGAGTGTGTACAGTGTGTGTAGGATAGTGTGTGGAGTGTGTACAGTGAGGGAAGGGTTTGGAGTGTGTAGAGTGTTTAGAGTGTGCATTGTTTAAAGTGTGTGAAGTGTGTGGAGTGTGTAGAGTGTTTAGAGTGTGCAGCAGTAAATATAAATAAATAACAGTGACCTGTGTGAATTCGGTCGTCCAGCCCTCAGCGTTCTGTGTGATGTCCAGAGCTTTGTGCAGAGCTTCACGTCCCTGCTGCTGTAGGTCTGTGTCCTCCACACCATCACACCATGAATCTGTCTGCTCCGTCTCTGTGAACAAGGATATAGAAAATTCACCACACACACACACACACACACACTCAGACACTGTTCTCTGATCAGAGCTTTAACACTGATCCCTCACACTGATCCCTCACGTTGATCCATCAAAATTACCCCTCACACTGATCCC
>JAQMYL010000006.1:26755125-26768395 GCA_030014365.1 Clarias pachynema | reverse complement strand
TGGAGGTGTGGCCTCTGTATCTGTCAGTCATGATGGAGGTGTGGCCTCTGTATCTGTCAGTCATGATGGTGGTGTGGAAGTTAAGCTGATTTTATTAAACATCTCATACTGACATGACTTGTTCACACACACACACACACACACACACACACACACACACACACACACACACACAAACCATTCACGTTTGACGCTGTGCAAACTGTTTAATAGCTTTCGTTTGATTTTGAAATTGAATCTGTAAGACAGAACTGTGTGTGGTGGTAAGTGTGTATACGTTGTATGTGTGTTTGTGTGTGTGCGTGTGTGAGTGTTTATACAGTATTTAAGACTGGAAGTTTACACACCGCAGAGTGTTTCCACCTCGGGCGAGTTTCCGTCCCACTGAGACGCGCTGTTTTTGCGGAATTGTGAGGTTTTATTCAGGATTATTCAGACCGCGTGAGTCGCTGGACCGTAAACCTGATGACGTGAAGCTGAAACACTTCATTCAGGAAACGTGCGAGTCACGTGAACACATGACTTGAAAGCAGAGGATTCAGGAAGATGGAGTCGAGGGTCGATAATGAAGTGTAGGGGATAAAATATTTTGTCGAAAACGAAGCCAGGTTAAACCGTCTGCACTTATCACAGATTCCTGCTTTCGCTCTCGGTATCCATAGCAACGGTCGCCATGTGCCTTTATTTATTTTGTTCCACATGCTTTGGTTTTGGCCCCCTTTTTAGCTCCGCCCTGTCTCGCCATCTCATTATGATTGTGTTCACCTGTTCTGTGTTAGCCCCGGTCAGTGTGTGTGTGTGTGTGTGTGTGTGTGTGTGTGTGTGTTCTCATCACTGCACTCATTTCAAATGAGAGGGTGAGAAAGAAAGTGAGACAAAAAGAACTATTTCTCACAGAGGCTGAGATATGGAGAGGAAGAGAGAGAGAGAGAGAGAGCGAGAGAGGGATAAGTAGAAAGAGAGTGAATCAGAGAGAGACAGGCATGAGTTATACAAAGACAAAGCAAAAGAAAGACAAAGAGAGAGACACAGAGAGAGAGAGAGAGAGAGAGAGAGAGAGACAGGTGTTAGAGATGGATGGAGAGAGGGACAACATGGGACAGAGAGAGAGACGGAGAGCAAGGAAGAGAGACAGAAAGAAAGAGAAAAACAGAGCGAGAGAGAGAGAGAGATAAAGTAAAAGAAAGGACAAGACAGATAGAGAGTTACAGCGAGACAGTGGCTGAGAGACAGAGTGATGAGTGATGAAATACAGCGGTAGAGAGAAAGCAAGACAGAGAGATAGAGCAAGAAAAAAGAGAGACAGAAAAATAGACAGAGACAGACAGAAAGAGGAAGACATGAAGAGGAAGACAGAGAGAGATTGACAGAGGGTAAGGCAGACATAAAGTGTAACAGAGAGAAGGGGAGAGAAAGAGAGAGAGACAGAGAGAGACTGTCTCTAAAACAAGATTTATTTATTTTCCTAAAAGCGTCGTTGTTAAAACAGTAGAGCAAACTCTCTCTCTCTCTCTCTCTGTCTCTCTCTCTCTCTCTCTCTCTCTCTCTGGTGAAATAAATGGTGATGTCAGTTTATAAATCATAGCAGCGATTAAAATCTGATCTAATACCAGACTCATGACGCTATCAGTGTTTTACACTCTGTGTGTGTGTGTGTGTGTGTGTGTGTGTGCGCGCTTCATCCCTAACACTATCATCACACTAATGAGGATGAGGAAGAGTCCAGTGATAAAGAAGCTGCACACACACACATACACACACACACACATACACACATCTCGTCTTTATTAGGATACGACACAAAAGCTCCAACACAGAGGGGACGTGATCACAACTAACATCATTTTTCTTTAAAAAAATCTTTCCCCTCTCTCTCTATCGCTCTCTCTTTTTTGCTTACTGTGTGTGTGTGTGTGTGTGTGTGTGTGTGAGAGAGAGAGAGTATGTGTTTGTGCGTGTAAGGTTTTTGGTGAAGTTTTTTACTTGAGGAAAAAGACCTTGTGATGTTCCACCATACTATCTTATGACACGTTTTAGTGAAGATTACTTTTATTACTATTATTTAGATTTACAGATTAGTTATGAGGAAGTGACAGATGAGTTTTTGGAGTTTGGTGGAAGGAAAGAAAGAAAGAAAAGGAAGGGAACGGGGAAACACTTCCAGCCTCCTGATTAACTCCTGGATTATTAAACACTTTTCACTCGTCTTTCCTCGGCCCCACGCTCCTGACGCACAGGAACCCTGTAGGAGGTTTAAAAGTCGCTTACTGGAAGATTGAACGCAGCATGGACTTGACGGTGTAGGTGTTAATTCGATGCTCGGGGATCGCATGAGCAACGCTCGCCTCCAGGACCAAACAATTACCTTCACATGTGTACGGGTAATGAACAAAGCATATCGCCCTAGCGAGCGCGCGTTACAGGAAATTAGCAGAACTACCTTCATATGTCTCAAAGAGAACAGACATTAACCGCATCTTAAAGACGTCGAGGACGTAGAGCGTCTCATGACGTCATAAAGGTGAAGAAAAGTGGAAGAGTAAAATCAGAACCTCTCAAATGTTGTCTAACACGATCATAATTATAAACCTGTTTGTTTTTAACCTCCTTTAATGTTATTCCTCGTCTCACATTCTGGAATTGTGATGGTGTGTGTCAGATTATAACGATACACCTGCATGTGTAAAAGAAAAAAAAAATATATATATATATATATATGCGGCTGCTTAAGTGAAACCGATGACCGGAAATGTCTTCAGGTGCGTCTTAGGCCTCCAGAATCAGAGAAAATAAAGAGTACATGTATGATGTAATTATTTAAGGTAATGCGCTTTTCAAAACAGTAAAAATGTAAAACAAATTCAAATAAAATTCGGCGAAAGCATTTTTAGTAATTGTTGTGCTTTGTGGGAAAAAATTGACGTGTAAAGTGTGTGGTGTTTCGTCAAGCGGAGATAAAAACAAAGATGTTTCTTTGTATAGCAAGTTAAATAAAGTCAATGTGAAACAATATGAAAATATTAAATTTTTGCAACTTATGTGTCATTGCTAAAAACAGAAGGAAAAAAAAGAGAAAAAAATTCTTATACGTAATTACGCAAATTCCTGTACCACATATTTTTAAACACGTTTCATTCAGTGCTGAAAATCAAGTTATGTTTTATAAGCTCTGATTCTTTCTTTAGATCTCGTCTTTATATTTCGTCTTTTTATCCTTAAAGATCTGTTAAACAGCTGTATCACAGCTGCACAGTTATAAAATGTTAAACTGTCGCAAAATAAAAACAAACAGAAACAAGCATTTGGAGACGAACCCAGGATCTTTAGGGTCGGCGTAAAAACAGGGACAAATCACGTTACTGTGATGCGACGTGTCTGAATTCTGACTCGTGTGTTTTCCTTTTTTTAAAACCTGAATTGTGCGCATTTGAAAAATCCGCATTTCCTTTAAAAAAATCTAAAATCTTAGAAATGTAGCATCTTATAATCTCTTTTATTTCCGAAGGTCTGCGTTAAAGTTGACTCATTAGAATTTAAATTGTATTTTCCTAAATATACAAACAAATGAATAAATAATTAACTAAATAAAAATTTACATTTGTTGAAATGATGTTGTCTTACATGATTTTACACAATATAATATTATTGGAAACGTTATCTTGTTAAAAAATATTGTACAAACACTAAAGAATCTTTCAGCTTTCACCCCCTCACTTTGGGTTAAAAATTTCAAATCGAAAACAGTCAGGTTAATAACCGTAAATGAATCAGATGAACGATCTCAGAAGACGACTGCGAAGTTAAAGTCGCTCCAAACGACGGAAAAGATTAAAATGTTAATAAAATGTAAACTCTAATACACTGGATTAATTTATTACTTCTTTCAATTAAAAGATGAAATAAATGTATATTCTAGTTATTAACTATGACAATATTATCAGTTTGTGAGTGACTTTAGAAGAAAATAATGAACGCGTGTTGTGTTATTCAGGTCATGTTTAAGCGATTTGTTTTAGAGTGAAAACAGTTGAAAGGAAAGTGGGAGAAACAATTTACACGACTTCTGGATTAATTAATTAAAAAAGTGAATAATGAACACCAGAATGTCATCACTTTTTTGTAACTTTATGCAGCATCCGCACACGGAGCCTCACGTGATGTCTTGACTTTTTAAAGATTAACAGTAAATATACAGGATGTGTGAGCAGAACTGAGAGAGGGATGAGAGAGATGATGAAGCGATGATGGCGGGATGAGAGAGAGGAACGATGGACAGATGATAGAGAGGGATAATCAGGGATGATGGAGGGATAGTGAAGGAATGAGAGAGAGGGATGATAGGGATGATGGAACGGATAGATTATGGACAGATGATAGAGATGGAGGGATTTTGGATAGATAATAGAAAGATGATTGAGGGATGATGGAGGAATGAGAAAGAGTGATGGTGGATAGATGACAGAAAGGGATGAATGGGAGATTGTGGAGGGATGAAGAGAAAAGAGAGAGAGATTATGCAGGGATGAGAGAGAGGAATGATGGAGGGATAATGATGGGATGATGGGGGATTGTGGAGGGATAAAAGTAAGGGATGTTAGAGGGAAGGATGGAGGAATGACAGAGAGGGATGATTAGGGAAGAAAGAGAGAGATGATTCAGGGATGAAAGAGAGGGATGATGGAGAGATATAATCCAGGGATGATGATGAAGGGAGATGGTGGAGGAATGATGGATGGAGATGGAGAGATGATGGTGAGGTGAGAGAGAGAGATGATGATGCAGGGAGATGGTGCATCCCTAAATCACAAACAAAAACATCTCCAAAAACTCAATACAAGCAAAGAAAAGAAGAGAGAGAGAGAGAGAGAGAGAGAGAGAGAGAGAGAGACAGCACCAGTACAAAGCACGCGCGAGAGAGATTCTCTCCAGCACGGTGTCGCGAGCACAGGAACGAACATCTGGACGGCGGAAACAAAAGGTGCGCGAGACGGGAGCACAGCTGGAGCGCAACAACAGCCGGTCGCGGACAGAGAGCGCGCGCGCGTGTGTTTGTGTGTGTGTGTGTGAGGGTGAGGAGAGAGAGAGAGAGAGAGAGAGAGAGAGCTGCATGCCCTGGAGTGGCCCTGTCGGTTGTAGTAGTAGAAGGGGAGCTGAATTTTCCATTTGAAAGAAGGGAAGGGGTGGGCGCGTGGGCACACACACACACACACACACACACACACACACTCACTCACATCCTTTGCTTTTAATGGGCACACCTAAACACATAGGCAACACTAATGCACCTGGAGCAGAGAGACAGAGAGGGAGAGAGAGAGAGAGAGAGAGAGGGAGCACTGAAACACTGTGTGTGTGTGTGTGTGTGTGTTTGGAGACGCGCGTGCGTAGCTTATGTTTACATGCATGTGACGTGTGTGTGTATGTGTGTGTTTTCATGGAGGAACAAAGCTGACCTGCAGGAATCAGAGACTAAAACTCGGCACCTCGTTACGCCACACGCTCATGAATGGCGCCTGTGAAGAAGCGTGCACGGGCACGGTCACGGGCACGCGCGTTAACAAACAGCCCCCCGCCCCCCCAGCATCCACCCCTGGAGCCCACCGGAACCCACCTTCATGTCCGCGTTGATCTCGCGCTTGACGGGGTGCGCGGGTTTCCGGCTCCTCTTGCCCTCCGGAGCTCTGCTGCCCTCCTTCTCCGTCTCCGCCATGCTGCGATTAAAGCGAACAAAAATCCTCTCTCTCTCTCTCTCTCTCTCTCCGTGTATCCTCGCGCGCGCGTGTGTGTGAGGAGAAATAACGTGGACGCACGGTACCGACACCGGGAACCTCTGGGTCTGTGTTTGGAAGAGGAGAGACAGGAGCAGGGGGAGTGTGTGTGTGTGTGTGTGTGTGTGTTTGTGTGTCCGTACTAAAGTTGCTGTGTGTTTCCTGTCGTTAGCTAAGTCAGACAGGCTGCTGAACGCAGTGTGTGTGAGACAGGACAAGAGCTGTGGAACCAACATACCAATGATCACCGAATTTGGTAACACACACAGACAGACACACCCACACACACACACACACACACACACACACTGTATTTACAAACACAATAACCCACCCGCACAGTTCCATCCATATATACTGTATATCATTCTTAAGAACTCGGACAAAACACGTCCAGCACATAATATTGTGTTTTTCTGTAAAATTCTGAAATAATTAATATTTTGGTTATAATCAGTTTTTTAAGTTGAATCAACTCAGCATAACAAATTAGTTTTTTCAATTCTACTAATTTTTATTTGATTGTAAAACTGATGAAATTTATTTGAAAACAAAATCACTTATCGCATGTTAAGTAAAATAAGTATGTTAATTAATTAATGGCTATTTAATTTAAAAAATATGTTTTTTTTTAACTCTAATTTTTAATTTGCTGAAAAAACTCCAAGGACCGCTTCATGACTCCCTGTGTGGTCTATAAAGTGTTTAAAGTTTGATCACAATCATAACGTGACAACAGTGTATGTCTTAAATTATATTAAATTTGAGTTTTATTTCAGTAAAATTAATAAATTTAAAGCAAATTAATTATGCATCTAGCAAATTATGCAAAAACATGCTGGTTCTCACACACATTTCAGAAGCTATCCAGCATCAGAAGACCGTGAGGAAATTCATCTGGTGGAGGTGACTGATTGTGTGACAGTCTTGACAAATTCATCCATTCATTTTATTTCACTAAATAAAATACTTTTTACATTTTCCTCAGTGAAACATTAGATTTTGTTAATTTCCTCTTAATATTATGTTATTGTTTAAAGCATGATTCATTGCTTTAAAACGGCACACACATTCACACACATCCACACACTACGGGCAATTTGCAGCCGACCGCGTCTTTTTTTGGTGGCGTAACACACTCGGAGGACAGCGCTATCCACTCCGTCTCCGTGCATGAGCTCACAGACGGCTGACTGTAGAGCCGTGATTGATGTGAGAGCGCAAAGTACCTCTGATCCCTCCTTGCTGAGAGAACTCGGCCAATCAGCTGTCTCCAGGCCCCCGGCTGCGGGAGGCTACAGCATCACCCGGGAATCGAACAGCGATCTGAGGATGATGGGGCGAGCACTTTACCACTGCGCCACTCGGGGGTTTCAGCCCGGTACATTCAGTGCGGAAATTCATGGCCTGTGAGACGATTACAGCGTGATATAAAAGTTGATGATGCGGCCTACCGTTATTGTGGGTGATGTACAGTACGCCTATGGCCTAATGGCAGCAGATTCCAACATGTCTGACAATTTTCAGGAGTTTTTGAGCATTTCTTTTTTTAGTAAATTGTTCCCACAATAGTATTTCTAATGAAATATTACATTTCGTAACATTAAGGAAGATTTTATTAATAGGATTACTACTTTACTCTTTCTAAGGTAAAAAAGCAAGGATAGATTTTTCGTAATAACTTCAAGGAAGCCAGTTTTTATCCTAATTAAATGCTATTTCTTTATTTAATCATATGACAGTTACAAAAAATCACTTGATTATTAAAATAAATCTATGTTATAAATATAATTTAATTTCTGACAGTGTTGACAAAAATCCTGTAAAGCACTGAAAAGTTTGTCATGTGTACAAGAATGTTACAACTAGGGTAGGGTTCGATACCCACAACTCACTGTTCAACTATATATTACAGTTTGTAGAAATAATAATAAAAAAATCTAATTAAAAACATGTTTTGTCAAGAATGACTTATACATTAACACTCACTGTATTGTGTGTGTGTGTGTGTGTGTGTGCGTGCGTGCTTTTTAGTAAACGACTCCAATGTTCAGTTCCTGGATCAGGATGATGATGATGACCCGGACACTGAGCTCTACCTCACACAGCCCTTCGCTTGTGGAACCGCGTTTGCCGTCAGTGTGCTCGACTCTCTGATGAGTGCTGTGAGTATACACACACACACACACACACACACACACACACACACACATTTGCAGAGTTCCCCCGAAACAGAAGTACACACAGTGCTCTACACGCACCTGCCCTGACAAATGAGGTCATTACAATCTCCAGAGCGTTGTTGCTAGGCAACCATGATGCGCAAACCCCTAGAACAACCTAGCCAACGTACAGAAGCTAAGAGTTAGCACTAGCGCTTGTAAGATGGTGTGCTAATAAGCTGTTTGTTCTTGTTTGTTCAGACGTACTTTAACGACAATATCCTGACGTTAATAAGGACGTTAGTGACGGGCGGGGCCACTCCCGAGCTTGAGGGTCTGCTCGCGGAGGAGAACGCACTGCGCGGTGGATACAGTGACACACACACACTCGCCAACAGAGACCGGTGTCGAGTGGCACAGCTCGCCCTGTACGATGGACCGTTCGCCCAGCTCGGGGTAACACACACACACACACACACACACACACACACACACACACACACACAGTTCACAGAGGTGCAGTGTAATCGTGTGTGTGTGTTGTGGTGCTTGTTTACAGGAAGGTGGGTGTTATGGTGATTTGTTCTGTAAAGCGTTAAAGACCTACAACATGCTGTGTTTTGGGATTTACCGTTTAAGAGACGCTCACCTGAGCGCTCCGAGCCAGTGCACCAAACGGTGAGTCCTACACACACACACACACACACACACACACACACACACACACACACACACACACACACCAGAACGTTAACCAGGTTCAGGTTTACCTAGACACTCGGGTACGAGCTGGAGTTCTGTATACGTTTGTGTGTGTATAAAGGTGTAATACAGAGTGTGTGTTCTGTGCTGAAGTGGATGGTTACAGATTTGATTATAAACCTTAAACAGCAGTGGAGTTTTTCTCATCATCACATCATCAGAGTCGGCTCACACTGCACGAGTCATCACTCAAACACGGCTAGAGGAAGTGTTACAATATCAAGAATCAGGAAGCAGAATGAGGGGGTTGTTTTTGTGGGTGTAGAGGCATGAGGAAGTTCACACAATAACAGAAAACCTTACAAATGGTCAACAACAACTAATTTTAATCAAATACGGTATACAGGTTTAATAGTCTGATATTTTATTATATGTGGTTTAATGTCGTCTTATGTTAAAGAATGTAGATACATTTGACATTGGAATTTGCAATGATGTAATTTTTGTGGCGTATTAGCAATGTTCCCGTCTCAGCGTCTGCTTGAAGAACGTCCTGATGTCCTGATCTTTCACGGGATCATGTGGACAGTTTTGTGTTCATTAATATGGAACAGGATCTCCTAACATCATATCCACTTACTGTAGCTCACAATGTGAACATTTTCACAGCAAAATGAGATAAAAGCCATTTTAAGCCTTTTGGCAAATTATTTTTTCCAGGCGCACTTGGTTTCCTAAAACTTTGTTTTAAAAAAAAAAAAAATCATTAGATATTCTTGTTTTAGAAGTAAAAGGGAACTAATTGCAGGTTGGATTCGCGGGGGTGAGTGACGAACTGACAAAAGCTTGGACCTCATGCGCCATTAGATTTTTTTTTAGATTTCCCATGTCTTTATAGTGCCATGGCTAATTTGTATAAAATTTTATTTAAATGAAAATCACACACATCTCTCTCTCTCTCTCTCTCTCTCACTTTTGCAACAGTATAGTATGTGTCCCTCCTCTGCACGCACTTAGTAATTTATTACATGATTAAAATAAACACAGTACACCTGAATTACTTAAAACATGAAATTATCAAAACTTTTTCGCTAATAAGTTAAAAAAGCACTAAATCTGCCACATGAATTATAAAAGTGGAAGCTCACTGATCTTATCTCTGAGTTAGTGTTATGAGATTTAATTCTACTCCGTTCCTGCTATGATGTAATTCATCACTTCAGAATAGAACACACAGGGTGTAAAGTTCCTTTTAATCAAAACCTTTAAGGATGTATGTTTCTGAATAATCAGTATGATGTTGTGTTCTATTATACAGTGGGGTGAATATATTGATATCATGGGACACTTAATATTCATTCTGTTTATCTTTAAAACATTATAAAGGAGTTTTTTAGCTTTTTGTAAAGATGTCTTGTGACCAAAGAAACGCGTCCCTCTTTACCAGTGTTCAGCCTGTGTTATATATTATATGATGTTTATTATTAGATCAGTCATCAGTATACTGTACTGTATGTTACTCTTAGCTTCATGAGATCAGACTCCTAGGTATAATTCAGGTTTGTCTTAAAGGGGAGGAGCTTATGAGTACATTACAGTACAGGAGGTCTTAGTGGTGAGAAGTGAGAGGTGTTCCTGCTCTCCATGCTGAGCGTGAAGTTTGACACCTGAGCAGAGAAACTTATAACCACCTGCTGTAATGTACTTATACACACCTCAACCGTGACTTACAACAGACATGAAAAATCCCAAACTATACCTTTAGGTCTATACATTTAATGTTGCTTTATTTCTTAATAGGGTTGTTGTTATTGTTGTTTACACACTGTCTGGTGTAGAATTTGTAGATTCTCCCTGAGTGACAGTGCAGAGGAACCCTAAATGATAAATGGAACCTTTTTAAAGAGTGAAATTATGACTTTTTTTTATTAACTATTGCTCTTTGTTTGTTTGTGTGTGTGTGTGTGTGTGTGTGTGTGTGTGTGTGTCTCAGCTACGTGATCACCAATCCTCCGTACGAGTTCGAGCTGGTCCCCACAGACCTGATCTTCTGTTTAATGCAGTTCGATCACAACGCGGCTCAGTGCCGCTCCACGCTCTCACACTCCTCACACTCCTCACACTCGTCCAGTAAAAAAAGCTCATCCGTGCACTCTATCAGCACCAAACACACCAAGAGCCGAGAGCCACGAGACAAACCCAAGTACGTTCCCCTTTAACACACTATCTCTCTCTTTCTGTCTCTCTCTCTCTCTCTGTCGTTCGTTCTCTCTGCAGTGTTGTTTCCATCCATCTGTTTGGAATTTAAATATAGAAACATATAGAAATAAGGCCTCGGTATCGCTCTCTGTGCTTATCTGAGGTTTCAGGGGGAAGTGTGAGCAAAACAACACCTCAACTAAACCACATTGTCGTGTTTAAAACCACACACTACTGCATCTTCATCACACACTGCAATGTTTCACCCTTATTTACAGCAGAAATTGGCCATAATAAGTATACTGCCTTTAAAATGCACTTTACTGCCCCCTGGTGGTGAAGTGAAGCTGCAGAAATAAACTGAAAATTATTTCTCACATATTAGAGATAAAAGTGTCTTAATCTTAAAAATCAACATTTTTAATGTGTGACAATGACAATTGTTAAAAGCGCTATACAAATAAAATTGAATTGAATTGAATTAACATAGAGAAGTAAAAAATAACATAAGGAAAATAAGTAGTTATATTTATGTTTGTGTCTGCTTTGAAACTAATAAAATAGTTTGAGTTATATAAAAAATATAAAATAAAATAAAAAAAAATTATTCATTTAAAATTAGAATTTTTTGACAAACGTTAGAGCATTGTTGCTAGGCAACAGGGAAGCATAGCCGCCAAGCACAGTCTGACTAAACGCTAAAGTTAACAATGTAGCTAGCTGTGATGTAGCGTAAAGTATTTTATACACCCATTTACATGCATGGTCGCCATGGAAACGAGACAGAACCATCCAGAGGGTCCACTTTGACCTCAGAAGTGTCGTTAAATCACCGGTGAAAAGCTTCTGTGGAACTGAGATGACACCCGATACACTTAGCATCAAATCGAACGTTAAACACGACAGTGTAGTGAGAAACTGAGAGATGGTCGCTACTCATGGTGGCTAGTTGTCATGGTAACCGTGAAAGCCTCGCTGTGGCTGCATTTCTAAACCGGCTAATATACCAAGGTTAGCAATTTAGCTATCTGTGAGGTAGGTGTTGCGTCTTAAAAAGTGACTGTGAAAATTTTTTTTATAAAAAGCTCTCAGTACGCTAGCTACACTTAGCATAAACGGCTAAAGAACCTGATCTTGTCATGTTGCCATGGTAACAGGGATGATGGCTACTTATAGCTTGCGTATGAAGGCCACTTCCCAATTCCACTTACTACCCAGTGCAGTTGTAAGTGGTTTTAGACGTGACCCGTGGCGCTTTTTGATGACATCATCTTGTCGCTTCTGTAAAGAATATCTAACATAACAGCAGTTAATTAAAAGACACGTCACCATGAAAGAGACATTTATGACATATGAATGAAATCAGTGCCTGTGTGTATGTGAGTGTGTGTCCGCGCGCACGTGTGTGTAAGAGTTCTTCAGTATGGACGTGCCATCGGCCTCAGATCTTCACATACACACACCCCCATGTTAATGTTTTTGTTGTTGTTTTATTTCTTTGTTTCTGTTTGTGTTTGCTATAAAACTAATTGGGTTGCTATGGAAACAGAGACCATTTTGCACTGAAACTGCACTTTAAGCATCTTATAAACACAGTGACTTGGACGTGTTCATGAACATCCTCATTAAATCACTGACTTGCCTTTTTCTGTCCTCAACCATTCACTCGTGGTTAAATGCTGACACTGGAGACTCCTTTCTTAAACATTGCCATAGCAACAGTAACACATGGTTTTCACATGGTTACGAAGAGTGTATGTCTTTAAAGTTGAGGAGTTCAGTGTTTCTGAATTCTGCTCCTTTAGGCAGCCTGTACCAAGCTGTGTGTGTGTGTGTGTGTGTGTGTGTGTGTGTGTGTGTGTTTTGGGAGGGGGAATAAGCACCAAGTAGTCAGCAGAGATTCATACGCTGTGTTAAAAGGAAACCTGAAAGAAGCTAAAATCAATCAGCTGCGAGGGTGTGTTTACTCCACATCACATAGAAAAGGGTTTAAATTAGTCCTTATGTATTAATTTAAGTAGACTCTGACAGGTGATAAAATTTCATTTAATCAAGTATTCACAATGTCCTTATTTAAATACAGACACACCCACAATTAACCATATATGGTATATAGGCATTGCTCCAAAATATCCTGTTTCTAACATGTTTGTAAAGCAGAAATTGCAAATAGTACAAACTTGTTTAGCTAGAACAGTGGCTTTATACACTCCTGTCTCTATTATTATTATTATTTTAAATACATTTAATGAATAATTAATAGTAACAAAAGTGTCACAGAATGAATGAGAGGAACCCAAGAGGAATGGTGAGGCTACAGGGAGCAGAGGTAAAGAAGGTGCAGGACTTTAAGTACTTAGGCTCAACGGTCCAGAGCAACGGAGAGTGTGGAAAGGAGGTGAAGAGGCGGGTACAGGCAGGTTGGAATGGGTGGAGAAA
>JAQMYL010000006.1:26741311-26755025 GCA_030014365.1 Clarias pachynema | reverse complement strand
ATCTGAAGTTTATGTCATTTCCAGTACGTTTTGCACACAGAAATATCCAACCAATCGTGAGTCAGTATTCAGGGCGTGGCAGAGAGTAGTCTATTTGATTTACCCAAAGACACATTTTTATTTACAGAAAAGTGTAGGGAAGAAACATATAGCGTTAAACTGTGTAGAAATGTAGACGAGATAAATGGCTTTAATAATGTTCCATAAAATCCAGAACTGAAGTCTGATAGATTTTAAGATGAATCCAGATGTTCCAGTCATCTGCAGCAGGAGCCAGACATGATGGAGATACCTAATGTTAGATTTTGTAGGTTTTAACCTAGTGTTTTACCACACACACACACACACACACACACACACACACACACACAAAATGCAATTACAGATGTTAAATTGTGAGTGTGAGTGTGTGTGTGTGTGTTTGTCATGATGGAGATGTGAAGTGTGTAAAGTTATAAAGGAGCAGAACTGACAGAACCACTGAAGTCTTTTACTGCGTTAACATCCACATGGACCTCATTCTCATTTCTCCTTGTGTGAGGAACACGGCTTAGGTTCCACCACCCTCTCCTGCTCATGAGACACTGGCAAGATTTTAAGGAGTAATGTTGCCTTAAATCAGGAACTCTAATAAAGAACTCTAATCAGCAAATCTAATCAGCAAATCTAATCAGGAACTCTAATCAGGAACTCTAATCAGGAACTCTAATCCGGAACTCTAATTAAGAATGTTAATCACATATTATATGTCACTGTTGGACCCTTGACCCTTCACCCCCAAATTGCTCAGATACAATCGGGCATCGAGACAGCAACCCGATCCTGTAAATATGCCGGGCGGCTCATTGGCAGAACCATCCATCCATCCAATCAGAACCTATGATAATGGAGCTCTAGTCAGGAACCAGAACCATCCATGAGAACAGTTAAGGGTTCTGGAAAAACAGTTATGTTTGACACTGTTCCTGGTTAGTGAGCATCATTTTTGTAGGGTTCTACATAGAGGGCCAACCGATGACCCGTTCAGGGTTCTAGAGTATTTTGAACATCGAAATTGTCAGCACCATTTAAACAGAAAAAAATGTTGGAACTGATGGCAGCAAAGAAAAAAAATATTTTTAATAATAATAATTATTTAAAATCTTCAATTTCCTAATGTTTCCTGCTAAAGTGAGCGGTGTATCACGAGCTCTAGAGTCACTGCTTCATGAGAAGAATGCTGGTGTGTGTGTGTGTGTGTGTGTGTGTGTGTGTGTGTGTGTGTGTGTGTGTGTGTGTGCATGAGAAACGCAATTCAACTCCATTCCTGCATCATCATCAGTATCGTGTCCAGAGTCTGAACGTTCCTGATGCTGGAACCCACTTTATCTGTTTAACAAGTGACTGATGTTAAGGGTCTGATAATAAACACACACACACACACACACACACACACACACACACACACACACACACGGTGTTCTGTGTGATTATAGATTGTGAATCAGTGGAGCCTCATTAAAGCAGCCTGTTTATGTTTTAACAGTTGCTGAGCGAATGTGGACTGTGTCTATGGTTAGTAAGTGGACTTACACACTTACACATGACTTTTCTCCTTCACTTCACCGCTCTGACCAAACCCCCGAACCCCCGAACCCCAAACCCCCGCACCCTCTCCCTCTTACCAATGTTCACTTCAGTATTTTGAAATATTTTGTCTCTAAATGAAAGTAAAATGTTTCCAATATAAGCTGTAAATGTTCTAAGCTGTAAGAACCATTTGTTCATATTCCTGTGTGTTTATTACAACTCCTGGACCAAAGTACTGATATTTTTATTGTTTTTTTTTTTTTTTTTGGATATTATAAATCATGTAAAAGGAGAACCTTACAGATATTACAAGGAAATAAATAATATACTCTCAATAATATTCACAGTAATCCTAATAAAATGAGCTTTTTCTGTATTAAAGCCACGAGCAGAGCGTTATTGCAGCACTGATTCACTTCTGATTGTTGCTTTTTATTTTGTTTCTCCATAACACTAATTATAATTAATTAATAAATATAGCATAAAGAAAAGGGCTCTAGTGTAACGACCTTGAAACCTGAAGCTAAAAACCATGAAGAATGTTGATTTATGCCCTGAAGGTGTTCCACTGGAGTCCTGTAGAACCGTCTGAGTGTTACCGTGTTTCCTGCTGTAGAACACACCTGATTTCAGTTCCTCAGCTGATGTGTGTTAGAACTAAAGGAGCTGAACGACACTCACACACACAATGTTCTCCTGATATCAGAAAACTCATCAGCACAAGAACCAGAGAAATGAAGGAAACAGATTATGAACTTTATTAATGTACAGAGTGAAGACGGACAAAAGAACTTGAACTCACTGAGTTTCTTTTCTCCAAAGTGCACCGTGGATGAGTTGTGTGGTCACAGGTATGAACACACACACACACACACACACACACACACACACACACATATGCATGGAAGCCCTGTGCTGATACCGCCTTCGGTTCTGAGGGGAATACAAGCTAACAGATGCACTCCGCCCAAAGGCAGTGGCTCGTCTTCAACACTTTGTTTTTTCTCCTGAAAGCAAAAAAGTCACTCTTTGGTTCTTGTGCATCAGGAAGCTCACTCCTGGGTTTGAATTGCTAAATGCTAGTCATGCAAAATGCTAATCTCACTAAATGCTAAGCCACTCTAGCATTTGGTGTTTTCACGGTATGGTTTGGTTTGCTGGACTCTGCACTCTCTGCATGAGGTTTTCTTTCACAGCGTTCCGTGTTTTCCGGATTCTAAGTTTCCAACAAACAAAAAAAACAAGATAAATTTTTCCATAAATTTTGTCTGTGTGAGTCACAGATTTTTTAAATAATTATTTTAAGCTGAAACAATAGAGGAATTACAGTGTGTGTGTTTTGTGTTTATTCATTCATCATTTTTAAATTCTTGGTGAATTTATAATTTACAGTATTTCCTAAAATAATGATTTAGAAAATAAAATTTTAATGCATGCTTGACCGTTGAACACAGTCTAGAGAGCCTAGAAATAATATATTCTTGTATCAAAATTCACTATGAAGCCAGAAACAGTTTTTTTTTTCTTTTTTTTTTACCTACATTTTATCATGTTTCTTTTCTAAAAATGACAAATGAATAAATGCACCATACACGGTTCCTTAATGATTATCGTTACACCCAATTCCACACAACTCACCATTTAAATATTACAGATTATTTTCAATAAATGAATCAGAAAAAAACATCAAAGTGATTTGAGTTTATTATAAATAATAAAAGACTTATTTTCCGGAAAACACAATAACAGCATGCTGAACATCTCTGACCTCACGTGAACCTGGTGGAAACCTCCGGAGAGCATGTGCGAGAGGAACTGCCTGCTAGATGAGGTGTCCTGGCATTTTGCTTCTAGAGTCTTGGAAATGAACGAGCATTTTTGCAGTTATGAAAAGAGCATCAGGTGAATATAAAATAAAATACACTGTCGTGACTTTTTGTTTGTTTTAAAGAATATAACAACATCAAGAACAATATAACACCTTAGTTACGATATTCCCACCTGAATAAGTGCTAAAGTGTTTAATGAAGCGGAATCAGTGTCGCGACCCGGGAGCTGATTATTGTCCTCTAACAGCACATCCAGAGTGTTTAATTCCTCTTACACACCACAGCTATAAACCAACAGTTACACATTTAATTGATCAGGAACACAGTTTCATGCTTTTTATCCATCTATATTTCCATTTAATGCTGGAGAAGTGAGTGAGTTCCTGGTGTCACTTACGTTATAGCAGCTATAAACACTCGGCTCTTCACTAGTCTCCGACTGCAACTAAAAGCAATCGCAGTGTAAACTCCTCTGTCCTGAAGATGTGGGAAAACTTAGAGTTCCAGTTTTACTTCTGGCTGTAACACAGCTCTGACGCTGGAGACTCCTTACACTAGTGTTACACACACACATTTCTTCTTAGAGAGTTAACTGTACCATCGTGGTAGCTTGGCATATGGATTTAATTTGTTCTGGAGGCGAGTTCTTAAGGTGAAATGTTGTATTGTGAAACGCATTGTCCCAGAGGAAATAATGTAAATGCAGATAATCCGTTCCTGCCACCCAAAAATATTACCAATATTACCAATTTTCAACACTATAATCATATTTTTGCATATAAAAACAATCAAAACCTTTAGAAAAGATAAGTAAAATATTTAATAAATAGACATTAAATCTCACTTAACTTTAATTTATGATTCCTCTTGGCACCGGCTGCTTTAAAAACCAAATTGAAAGCGGCTCCCTTTTCTTCTTGTCGCTGTTTTTGCTTCTTTCACTAATTGCAAAAAATATAGGTAAACTGACTTTACTTGGATTTCCACGAAGGCACAAGTTTGGCTCGGTTCGGCCGCTCCTATGCCGAAATGCTGAGGCAAATTTCTTGCAAAATTTTTTAATTCTTAAGGTGGTGCGTTCGTATGCCGAGATACCACTGTATGTGGTTTTAATCTGTTTATTATTAGCAGAGTGTGTACTGTAGACGTCCCTGTAAATGAGCTATTGCTATAGAAATGAGAATGTACAGTATTATAATAAGCTAAACAACATTTTCTCATCATTCAGAATTCAGAAGCACTGTGTTGTGGTTTTATAAAACATAATTCCAAGAATATTTTGTGTTTTAGCAGTTAAACATGGCAGTATAAAGTAGCACTGCTTATCGAGTGATGACTTTTGATTGACAGATGAAGCTGAGATCTGTAAAGGTTCCTGCAGGAACCTGCTGTCAAGTTCACATAAACACTCCAACTCGTACAAACACCATCCAGGACCAGTCCGGCCTCCAATCAAAGGCAAGTGAGGACCAATCAGGTTACTGGAAGCCTACAGATCTACAGACTATACTTCACTCAACAACAACATCACAGGAATGAAACGTCATTTCCAATACAAGAGTTATTAATTAGTCATGCACTGATTCTCAGGGTTTCGTTTAACTACTAATCTAAAAATGTATCACTGTAGCCAAATTCTTACAGCAGCATGAGGAATTCTCAAGCTTTTTCCTGACTGTATGTACAGATGCTAACCGTAATTGTAAAAAGGGGCGTGTCTGATTACATTCTTTCCGTTTCTTGACCATTTTGCAGCCAGTAATGTGATGGATTTGAACAAAAGGGGGGTCAATCAATTATTAGTATTTTCTTGACAATCATTAAGAATGGAACTGGAAGCAGGGTGATTGTAAAAAAGGAGTGTGGCCAAAAATAAAAATATTTCTTGATCTATACGAAAAGCAACCTGATTAAGTGTGATGTAATTATATAAAAGGGGCATGGCTTATTGTTTCATTAACCCTTTAGCCTCAGATTCCTGCTTTTGAAGTAAAACCTGTGTGCTGTTTAGCTGCTGTAACGTTTCGTTTTGAAATGCGTTTCTGTTCAGCACGTTTGTAAAAGAGTGATTATATTTATTAATGTACACTTAATTCTTTAATGTTGGTGCGGACGAAACCTGAGGAAAAGTAAAAACCGTAAAAATAAAAAAAATCAGCCATGCTCTCTAAAACATCTCACTTACTCCACCCACATCTTATCTTATCTTTCTGGGTAAGATGTCTGTAAGTTATAAAATAATGTGTTAACAAAATAATACATGCACATCTATTTCCAGTGTTTATAAAGCATCCAGTCCATCAGGAGAGCGACTCAGCGCTTTACTCCAATGTGGTTTAATACTGACCCTCGGTGCGTGGCTAATTATTAACCTAATAGCTTTATTAAACAAACTCCATCCAGTGCTACGCTTTTAAGATGTATAAAGTGTAAATAAGCATCAACTTGCTCGTTAGCATCGAGCTCCTCAGGCTTCATTAGCATTTTTTTTTAATGCACATTCAGTATTTCATTATTTTCAAAATGTTAGTGCGTGAATTATTTTTCTGAAAATCGTTGATCTGCAAATGTAGAAAACACGTGATGCCTTATATAAAATAAATACAAATAGGAAAATAATTTTTAAAAACCCTTAGAACAAACTTGTTAAACATCGATGTTGCCTTAGCTCTGTGATTTACCCTTTAAACAGCTTCATACTGTAAACGTTTATCTTTTTTTATTTTTCAATGTATTTGCATTGTAAAATAAAGTAGCAAAAACTTAGCCTGCTAACTAGTTAGCTAACATTTAGCTGGAGGGAAATGCACCTAATATTATGTACTCTCGTGCTAGCTAACACCGCAATGCTAGCGCAAGTGAAGTTGTTTGTTTGTAGTTTTGAAATGATTGCTTTAATTAATGAGTTATTTGCTGTTTATTGGGTTTATACAAACCATTATATTAGTTACACTAGTTTAGCTAGCTGTGTATTAGCAATGTGCTAATGTTTTCAGTAGGAAAACCAGAAATAATTCAAGTTTACAACTGATTTGCGGCTATGACCTAGCTAGCTAGTGTTAGCTAGCTACGCTTAATAGCTTACAGGTATTTTGTTAGTAGCTATTACATGTAGCTAGCTAACCCTAGTTTTCTCCTGAGGATGTTTCAAAGAACAGATTTAGCTTAAATCTTTCATTTAAAACCTTGTAATTGCTTTATGTAGTCATTTAAGTTTTATTTGATGTGTGTGTATTCAGAGTGTGTATTCAGGTGTTACAAGAAACTGGGATAATTTTAGGTTATTTTATAAACATACTGTATGTTAATACATTTTTTAAAAGACTACCTATTAGCTAGCTTGCTCTTAATTAGACGCAAATAATGCTAGTTAACAGCGTGAAACATTCCATTAATACTTATCCAAATATTCTTTTTTGCATAATACACAGCCATGAACAGACAAAATCCAATTACTTTACAGTAACAAACTTAACCAGTGTTTTTGTTTATTATCTTCATCCAGAGATTAACTAGTGCACTTTAGCTAACTAGATATTGTTCCTGATGTGCTAATTTTACACAATATAGAGTAATTAATTTTATAAACAACTCGTGCTAGTTAATCTTAGCAGTATTAAAACATAGCTAATCTTGCTAGCTAACAGTGTAATGCATCCTGCTAATACGTTCTACTCAACATATTTAGCACTGTGATGAGACAACTCTGGACTTCAGAAGTTGTAAATGTATTTAAATGAATCTTTGCTTACAGACTTCCTCCATAGATTTAAATTGATCATATTTGGCTAATAGGAAGTCGTGAATTTAACTGACATCCTGGCATGAACTGAACATTGGGATGCTACTGTATATTGCTAACTGACCCTACTAACACTCACTGCTACTGTAAACATAAAGTTTAAACTAAAAGACCAAACTAATAATATTAATTATTGTTAGCTAAATGATCGTGTAGCCACGCGATGCAGTGTGAGGACGTCCTCGTTCGGTCTCTTCAGTTTGGCGTGAAAGACATGAACAAGTGTGGAACAAACGAAATATCTGTCGCCTGAGTGTTTCAGTTGTGATCATTACACACGACTCAATTAAATGTTTGTGCTTCTTAAAATTAAACGCTTAAATAAAGTGGGCGTGGCTAGCTAGTATGGTCTTTTCACATGATAACTCTGCAAAAATGTGTGTCTTAGCAAGTGAAAATATCTTGAATATAGTTACATTTATATACACTTTCTTAAAATATGATTATAACAAACCAAATATAAGATTAAGCTCATTCCTAATCAAACTTCCCTAAAATTTTAAGTGAAAAATTCTTCTTCTATTGGCAGAAAATTTTGCTGCTTTCAAGAAATAAATCCTGCAAACTAGCAAAACTATCTGCCAATAAAACAAGGATTTTTTTTGTTTAAATGTTTAGAAAAAACATTGATTAAAAATAGGCTTGATAATGTCGTAGATGGTTTGTTGTAATATTATTTTAAGAAATTATAGCTGTTTGACGCAATTCAGGAATATTTCACTTGCTAAGATGTCGTTTCTTGCAGTGTACAGTCTATTTAGAAAGAACCTTTGAGAAAAATTTTTTCCTTTTTTAAAATTTTTTTTTTACAGCAGCCATGCATCCTTTTAAAGCTTTCAATTGTTTATATTTGAGATAAAAGCTCATTGGTTGTGAGTGAAGGCCATGCCCATTCAGGTTGTCATAAATTCCCATCACAAACCTGATTGAGTTTCTCAGTTTATCTCACCTTTAAAGTGAGAACCCTCAGACAGATGTCTTTTCTTTCACGTTCCTCCAGCTAAAAGTGTTAAACATTTGAAGAACCCTTGAGGAAACTTTGATTGACAGTTTTTGTGCTAAAGTCCTGTTCTCCAGTCGGTTCTCTAATTCCAGTTATTCAGACCTGGTTATAAAGTTCAGAGATGGGGTTTTTGCCAAACTGAACAGACCAAACAGATGATTAAACTCACGACTGCAAGAAATGGCGGCCATGTGCACGATCATCTAATCTTCTAATCTTAATTAACTACCAAAAACAACTAGCCTGATAATTAAAACATTTTAGTCATATGTAAGTGAAGTTTACTTCTTACAGCGATGTTAAAACGAATTCATTCTGATGTACTGCATTCAGATTTTACAAAATGTTTACATCTCATGCGCATCATAGAAATGTTTGTGTTTATGGATTTATTTTCTACCTTCACATGCCATTATAATAAATATTTCTGCATAAATGGAAAGTAAATGTCATGTTCATGATTTTATTTTGTATTCTCAACAACAATAAAGTCAGCTGTTCTAACGTGTCTTTGTGTTTACACTAATGATGAAGATCAGTAGAATAACACGTCCACATGCTGATCCACACACCATCAACAGACCCGCAAAAAACAGGATGATGCTTGATTGAAGTTAACGGCAAGTTATGAGGGTGTTCAAGTGAAAGCAGGATTTTTGATTGTACAGAATAACAGAACACAGTTCTGAGAGTAAAAACTCCTTGATTTCTCTATATAATCCCCTGATACACCAATGCACTTATCCCATGGACGTACGGCCTTCGTTATAACGTTTACGCCGTTCAAATGTTTTACTGAGGCTCATCACCACATTGAGCTTGAAGTCTTCTGTAAACATCAATTGCTTCTACGCCTTCATTCACCAGAAATTTCAGCACAAGTCCCGGTTTAACTTGAACGCCCCTTGTAAATGAGCACAGGCAGCGTTAATTAATGGACGAAGCATTACGTTAAGTGGAGTTTCTTCAACTTTTTGTGCCACAGAACAAAAAAAATAATAATAATAATTTAATCTACAATGTGTAAAATTAGATTTTTGTTTTAACTCATTAATTAGCATTAGTTATTATGCATTGTGTTTAAAGTCATGAATGTTTGAAAATTATGATTAAATATTTTAAAACTGTGTAAATTGTACAAGGAAATGTACTAGAAATTAAAATGTGACTTTTTATCAAAAGCTTTCTTTAAAAAATTTTTTATCGTGTTTTAAATTAAGTTACACAAGCTTTTCAATAACAACAAACAAATACATGCCGATAACACACAGTACCAACAGAAACAAACACACACACACATGAGTAAATAACTAAGTTAAGAGTGATTGATTCTGATTCAGAGTGGATTCTGATCAGCTGAAACCCAGAAAAGACGTCTGACGATGTCCTGCCAGTGTGTGACGCTGCTTAAAGCTATGTGATAACATACTTTCAGAAATCTTGCTTCTTTCACAATAATCTGAAACAGATTGCTGAATCCTGTGCACTTTAGATCTGGAGTAGTGAAGATGGTGTATGACTTTACACTGAATGTGTTCTACTGAAGGAACAAGAGTGTGTCCTGGCCATGATGGCAGTCCATATAGAGAGTTACACTGGATGGGTCACCAACCCATTGCAAGCACACACACACTCACACACCCAATCATACACTACAGGAAATGCCAATCAGCCTGCAGCGCATTTGGACTGTGGAAGAAAACCGGAGGACCAGGAGGAAACCCACCATGATGGGGAAATGCAAGCCACAGAGGTAAGATTTGAGCCACGCCCAAATCAGCACCATGCTGACTCCTACTGTTATTATTAGGAGTAGCAGCAG
Source organism: Clarias pachynema (assembly GCA_030014365.1). Lineage (NCBI taxonomy): Eukaryota > Metazoa > Chordata > Actinopteri > Siluriformes > Clariidae > Clarias > Clarias pachynema. The sequence continues at coordinate 26,745,000 of JAQMYL010000006.1, read as the reverse complement.
TAATTAGTTAGTCTAAATAGGATGGTGAAGATCTTGCAGTTTTGAGTAGAATACTGTATAAACTGTTAATGTGAGGAAGACATACTGTTCACACTAACCCTGTAAAGTGATGTATAAGCACTTATGAATGTGTGTGGTATCTGACACCATGCCATCAGTAGCACATCCATTAAGTCCTGCAAGCCACCTTCTTCCATTACTCCATGGTCCAGCTCTGAAGCTCATATTCCCATTGTTGGAGTTTTCGCTGGTGGACGACCCTGACCCAGTGTTCACTTTTTCAGCAGTTGCTCTTCTATTGGATCGGACTACAAGGACTAGCCTTCGCTCCCACTTTTTGGTGCGCTTTTGGTAGGTCCTGACCCCTGCAGCCCGGGAATATCCCACAAGATGGCACGTGGCAGTAGCACGCAGCGGGCACTCCAAATCCGAAATGGTGCTACTGTGTTTATTTTGTGTTGAAGCACGTTTTTTTTTACATAGTATATGGACATCGGAGCAGCGGGTGTTCGTATATACCACTCAGACACTTTTGGAACTCAATAAACCAATAAACAACATACAGGATGAACTGTGTTTGGCTAAAAACAAACCCTAGCCGACTTGCTCTCCCATATTTTCGGCTCCCTAGTCAATAAACTGGACTACATCCAACTCCAGCAGACTAGACTTCAGCTCAACATTCAATACCATCATCCTGCAAAACCTGATTGGAAAGATGAACCTGTTGGGCCTAAACACCTCCCTCTGTAACTGGATCCTGGACTTTCTGACTGGAAGGCCTCAGTCAGTACGGATCAGGAACAGCACGGCACCTCCAGCACCACCACAACAACCTGTCTCTGAATATTGATAAAATAAAAGATGTGGATGTTGACTTCAGGAGGGAATGGAGTGACCACACTCTGCTAAACATAAACGGCTCCTCTGTGGAGAGCCGTTTTCAAAAGCACCAAATTGTCCACCTGGCAGAGAATCTCACCTGGTCCCTCAACACCAGCTCTTTGCACAAAAAAAAAGCCCAGTAGCATCTTTTCTTACTGAGTAGGCAGACGAAGGCCCAGCTTCCACCACAGATTCTTCTATAGAGGGACAATCAAGAGCATCCTGAGCAGCTGCATCACTGTATGGTTTGGGAATTAGGCCATCTTGGACTGCAAGACCCTGCAGTGGATAGTGAGGACAGCTGTGAAGACCATCGGGGTCTCTCTTCCCTCCATCACGGACATCTACACCACACGCTGCATCCGCAAATCCACCAGCATTGTGGCTGATCAGACACACCCCTCACACACTCCTGCCATCTGGAAAAAGGTACCGAAATATTTGGGCACACACATCCAGACACACATCTAGTCAGCTAATTAGTGTCTTACAGTAGTTAGCTAGTTAGTTTTGTTAATTTACGTTGTCTTGGTCCAGGAGGAACTTTGTTTTGTTTCACTGTGTACTGAACTTTATATGTTTGAAATGACAGTAAACGCCTACTTGACTTGTCTTGACTTGACAAGAGCTGCAGCCTTGGAGACGCAGTCGTCTAGACATCACACCTTGTCAAATGGGCCTTGTCAAAGTCGCTCAAATCTTTATACTTGCCCATTTTTCTTCACTTACTGTCTCATATCTCCCTGATTTACAGGTCATCAGTCTTCTTCGGTACTCCTGGCACTGGCTTTAATTTTAGTGATGATCTTTGTGTGTTTTTGTTATATACAGTAAGCAACACTGCTGCACGAAAATACATCACAGTGAACATTAAATGAAACATTAATAATGGCTGCTGAATGATTATATCATTAATTAAAAGTCAGTGATGAAGTCTTTTTATTATTTATACAACTTGAATAGATCATGATTATTATTCCTCACCGTCTTCATGGTAAAGTGGAACCGTCCCCAGTCACCAGACGCATCCCAGACAGTCCATGTGACGAGATCTCCAACCAGAAGAGGGACACCAGGACGAGTCAGACAGGTCCAGAGGACAGAGGGGGTCTGGATCACTGGCAGCTCAGGAGAGACATGTGTAGTGAGACAGAGAGGTACTTCATCACTTCAATCTTACTAATTCACTGTTCTACATGATTCACTACCTTCACCTCATCCAGCCCTGTCTCTCTCTCATTTTCTTCATTCATCAGCTTCGCAAATACTTCCTTCAACTTCTCAAAACTCTCTTCACTTGTCAGAACATTTCCATCTGCATCTTTTCTCTCCCTAGCCTGTAGTACATCCTTCTCCCTCGGTCTCTCTCTGGCCAGTCGATATAAATCTTTTTCCCCTTACTTTGACTTTACCTTCTGCTACAACTCACTATAGTCCTGTTCCTTAGCCTTTACCACTTCTCACTTCACCTTACTTCGCATCTCCTTCGCATATCCTGTCTACTCTCCTCATCTCTCTTACTATCCCAAATCTGTTTTGCAAGCCTCTTTCTCTTGATGCTTTCCTGTACTTCCTCATTCCTCCAACAAGTTTCCTTATCTTCCATTCTCTGTCCTGATGTCATGCCAAATACCTTCCTAGCTGTCTTCCTTACTACTTCTGCAGAGGCTGACCAGTCGCCACTTCACCACAACCAAGTACCTGACTCACCTCCTCTCTGAATTTCACACAAACATCTTCCTTCTTCAACATCCACCATCTAATGCTGAGTTCAGTCCTCACTCTCAGTTTTTTCTTGTATACCTCCAGCGTCACCCTGAAGACCACCATCCAATGTTGTCTAGGTACACAATCCCCTGCAACCACCTTACAGTCTCTAATCTCATTCAGGTTGCATCTCATACACAGCAGATGGTCCACCTTCCAACCACTCTTATATGTGTTCCTCTTTCTTCTTAAAATATGTGTTCACCAACACCATTTCCATCCTTTTTTTTTTTTAGCAAAAACTACAATAATCTGTCCGCCCACATTCCTCTGGACCCCATCCCTGTCCATCACCTACCCTTCAACCTTGTTCCCTTTTCCAACATGCTGTCAGCTCCAGTCACCAAACTTTTCTTCTTGACACTCACTCTGTCAAGCTCTGATGCACTGATGACATTTATCATAACACCTTGAATTTCCAGTTTCACACTCACCACTCAGACACTCTCCTCACTTCCACTACACTCTTCCCTCAGTATTTCACTCCATTTCTCTTATTATGATTAATATAGTAAAACAGTTTGAACCCACCTTCAATGTTCTTAGCTTTGCTTCCATCCCACTTGGTCTCAAGCCTATGCTCATCTCCTCACTGTAATTTTGGAAAATAAGTATAAACAAGTGTTTGTGTATACCACTGTTAGACCCTGCTACACTACAGAAAGAACACACAAGCCAACTGTTGGAGAATCTACGTGAGCTTGGCTTGCTGCGGGGACCAGACCTCCAGACCTCCAGACCTCCAGGCATTGCTTGATGCTGAGGACCAGGAGAGGGGATGTTGCAAGCAGTGCGTGAGGAAGCAGGAGTGTGGCAGGTAAGCAAGGCTCCATGCTAGGCTAAAACCTAGCCAGCCTTTCCATCCATCCTACCTAAATCTTGGGAAAATAAAACCTGGACCACATCAGAGTCCAGTTCACCCTGAGTCTAGAGCAGTGGTTCTCAAACTTTTTCTGTCAGTCCCCACTTAAGGGGGTGAGCGAATTTTCAAGCCCCACTTGTCAACAAAATAATAACGAAATCGGCCAAGTTTACTG
>JAQMYL010000006.1:26728460-26739707 GCA_030014365.1 Clarias pachynema | reverse complement strand
CCACTAATTTCCTCCCGTTCATTGCGCCCCACCTGTCATGTCTGTATTCCCCACTAGTGGGGCCCCACACTTTGAGACCCACTGGTCTAGAGAGAGCCGTGATGTTGTTTTCACCCAGATACGGGTCAATATCAAAGTTGCAGAAGCCACTATTCAGCTAAACACACTCACCTTGTTTCAGGCAAACAAAAACATAGTTTTGGCCGCTGAGGCTCACGGTGGTGGTGTGTCTGTTTCTGGTGAAGTTTGTGACTGTTAACATTAGATGCAGGAATTTCTCTAAGGAATTGCTCGGTGAACTGTATAGTGTTATAAGCAAACTGCAAAACATGCATCCCGATGGTCTGGAATGGCTTTTAATCATGTGAATCTTGTGAAGTCAGTGCTTATGAAACTTCTAAATGCAGTAGACCCTTCATCATGTCTCTAAGGGTGTTTTCACATCAGGGCCCCAGGAACGTTTCCGAGAACACTAGAGTCCAAAGTCCGGTTCGTTTTGATCGGTGAGAACACAATCGTCCTGCACTCGGGAATCCAATCAGATATGGAAGCCAACTGTCCCTGAGAATAGAAGTAGATCTCCATATAAGTACACCGTCCTCAGTGCCGTTGGTCTCCTCTGTAATCTCAGTGTGTGTGTGTGTGTGTAGCACGCTCCAGCCTCATCCTCTGACCTATAAAGCCATACCTGATACAGTAAGAAGGCACACAAGATCATCGTCATTGACATTTTTTTCAGAAATATCAATAATATTTATTCATAGCTTGAAAGTTAACTTCCTCATTCTCTTTGTCTTTTTGTGTTTAATGGCAGCTCACAAACCAAGTAGGTGCATACTGCCACCTGCTGTATCGAGAGTGTAAATACGCAAGCGCACCCGAGTACGGAGAGCAGGGGGTAGGGAGGGAGGGGGCTAAGCGTTCCTGGGCACGGCACAAATCAATCGTGGGTCAGCTGAACGGGGCTTCTGGAGGAGCCGGGCTGTATTAGTTTGCCTTCTGAGTTCAAATATCACCAACATTTCACTGCATCGCTGCCCCTTTAAAACCTAAAATGATACTGTACAAATTACTTCTGTATATCAGTAACACTGTATATCCCATAGGCATTTTAATTAAAAATTAAAATCTTTGACATTGTTTGAAGCGTCTGTCTTTTAGCTCAGACAGAGCACAAGTACAAAGCAGGTTAATGAATGTACAAAATTCATTAGAATTTCAGTAGAGGTGTGAGTACTGTACAACCGGCAAGATGGCCGGAGCAACAGAAATCAGGTGACATTGTGACGTAGCTGCAGAAGCTCTATAGAAGGGTGCCAATACTTTTGAAGCTGAAGGGGAGAGACAGGAGGGGCATGCAGTGTTTGTGTGGAGAGACAAACACAGGCTAGTTTGTGTGTGTGTGTGTGTGTGTGTGTGTGTGTGTGTGTGAGTAATATTTAATATCATAGTGATTGATGGGAACGATGGAGGAGAGAGAGTGAGAGAGAAAAGCAGAGTGAGGGTAAGGTGAGAGAGAGAGAGATGGAGTTAAAGAGTGATAGATGGAAAAACGGAGAGAGCAAGCGAAGTAGGAGGAGCAACTGAAGTGTGTGTGTGTGTGTGTGTGTGTGTGTGTGTGTGTGTGTGAGAGAGAGAGATCAGTTTACCACCATGACCGGCAAACACAACAGAGTGAGTGTAAGTGTGTGAGGACGTCTTTCAAAGGTGTGCACGTTTGTGTGTGTGTGTGTTTGTATATGTGTGTGTGTGTATGTGTGTGTGTGTGTGTATATGTGTGTGTGTGCGTATGTGTGTGTTGTGAACAGTTTCTAAGAACTAGCAGAATCAGCAGCATGCAGAACATCCCAGAAGAATGGAGAAAGAAGGAGGAGAGGAAGACATCAGATGGAGGACAGAAGGATGAGACAGAGGAGTGTGAGACGCTGATGATGGAGCTGACTCGTCTCGTCCAGAAGACAGTAAGGAACAGCAGCTGGTGGGACAGGAGAGGACTGGACTGCACCATCCTGGCGTCGGCTTTCATCAGCCTTCCCACAGGTAACACAAACACACACACACACACACACACACACACACACACACACACACACACTCATTCATACTCTTTCCTGTGCATTATTATCCAACACAATTACACACAATGCAGACAGCAGTGGCGTCGCTTTTATTTCTGGGTGTGTTTGGTGAGGGGGTGGGGGGTGGAAGGAGGTCACCTGATACTTCTTATTAAAGTTTTATGCTAAATATTAGCAGGAAAAGTGTTTTTGTTGAGGATGTGTTATACACACGTGATAAATCATAAGAAAATATCTGCACATAATAATAATAATAATAATAATGATAATAATAATGATAATAAACAAAGTTTATTAATTTAAAGCTATTATGCTAATTACATTATGTTAAATTATGTCAATTATTTATTAATAATTACAATAATAATAGTGTTAATATTTCATCCTAAATAATACTTTACCATACTCTAACGCTACTACGTCTAACAGTTGCACTAATAATACTTGTGTAAATCATGTCACATGCAAACTTTTTTTTTGTTGTCATTACTTCTCTATGGATGTGGTGAGCTCAGCTCTCTGAGACACTCCCAGAACCGCAAAAGGGAACCTTATCATGTCAGAGTCTGAGCTGTGGGGTGAAAAGCCCAGTACACAATAAGTACACAAAAAGGGATGGTGACGTTCATGGGAAAGTATTCCCAAGGGAGAAAAGAAATCAACGTAAGAGCAACTGATAGTTGAAGAAAGGACAACGGGACAACGGGAAGTTCAAGGACCTCAGGACAGATCTGACAAAGAGGTAGAGTTACAGAACGTCTCTCAGAGGCATCTCTAAACTACTGCAGGTTCCAGGATCAGTTCAAACTACTGTACAAGTTATCGAGAAGTGGAGCCACTTTGCAAGGTCTAGAAGACCCAAACTGTCCTCCTCAGCTGAGAGGAAACTGGTTCTGATGGTCAGGGACAACCCAGGAAACACCAAAGCACAGGCCTGTCAAGAACTGGAAGCTGCTGGAACACCAGTGTCTCTGTCTCCAGGCAAACCAGTTTTACTGTATATCACCATGGACTTAAAGTCGACTAAAGTTTTCAGCTGACCGCATGGCCTTCTGAAGGAAAGTTCTGACCAGCTGTGTATTTAGACAGTAAATGTAAGGTGTTCAACCCCAAGAACACTGTCGCAGCTGTTAAACATGGTGATGGGAGCATCAAACACACAGGGGCTGTTTTGTGGGTGGAATCATAGACAAACAAGTTATTCAGCAGAACCTGAAATCATCAGCTAAACAAGTGAAACTTGTACTAAATTTTGTGTTCCAGCAGGACAATGACCCCAAACACACATCTAAGCTAGTTGCGGAATCGATAAAGTAGGCTCATCTCAACCTTTTGGAGCCTCATAGTTAAAGAGCATTTGTGGACTGTGTTTAAAAGTGTTAATCAAACAATTCTGTTCAGGTGATGAAGTGTTCAAATATTCAACTATAATTCTGCAAGGAGTTTGTTAATGGCTACCAAATGCATCTGCTTAAGATAAATCTTGCTGAGGGACATTAGACTGAATATCAGGTGTGCTGTAAGATTTCAGAAAACCCAGAATTAAGCTTTGTGCCACTCTTTGGCTTTTCTTTATTAAATGTCTATGTGTATAATAATGGTGGCACAGTGGTGCCTGGGGGTCTGATTCCTGCCTTGTGGTCTGTGTGCATGGAGTTCATGTTCCCTCTGTACTTGGTGGGTTTCCTCCAGGTGCTCCGGTTTACTTATAAAGTCCAAGGACATGCAGATTACGTTAATTGGTGTTTCCAAATTTCCCACAGTGTGTGAGTGAGTGTGTATACTGTATGTGTGCCCTGTGATTGATTGACACCCTCTCCAGGGTGTACCCCGCCTTGTGCCCTAAATCTCCTGGGATAGGCACCAGGACCCCATGACCCTGAATACAGGATAAAGCAGTATAGACGATGAGTGAGTGAGTGAGTGGACAATAATCCTGCTCCAGATGAAGAACAGCTGAAAGACATTCACTGGATGGAAGCTCAATATTGCCCAGACATTCATGGTTATGATTAGCATATGTAAACTTCTGGTTCAGTCCTGGTTCTAACTGTAGTTATAGGTAATGTTGTGGCACCAATCAAACAAGTTACAGTTACAGCATTTCATTACAGTTACATCACACTCTTATCCAGAGCAACATCCAGAACTGGCACCTCCTAACTACAATATAGAGACGAACTATGATGCAGGTCTTCCCTGTATCCTATGATATGCCATGTTTAGTTGGGCAGTGCTAAAGCATCTGAAGAGTGTGGAGTGCAGTTTGGGTTGTGATAAGCGCCTTAAGGGAAAAACATTGCATATAAGAATGGGTACTTAGGATATAACCTAACTAAGAGAGATGATCGTATGGATAGAATGGATATAGGGGACAGAACCTCACTGAGAGAGAACAGGTAAAGCGGACACAACCTCAACGACTGGTATAGAGATACAACCTCTCACAACTGAACAGAAGATGACCCAGCACTGAGCCTTGAGGGATTCCATGAATTTATATGACTGTCGTATAATAAATGTTTTTGTCCAAACCAAATATACATATATTTATATTGTCTTTTGAAAACATTGTTTCATCTTTTAAAAGCAACTATATAAAGTACAGGCTCCACATGCTCAGGACCATATTTACACATATTGATGGAGCAGGGTTTACCTCTATCACTGTCTTTCTGTCTCTTCCCTCTCTCTCTCTCTCTGTGTCCCCTCTCCATGTCTTTTTTTTAGCCTTCCTGCTCTTGTCCTCATCTCAGGTGTGTTATTTCCTGTTGGGCTTAACGCTGATGGGCGTGGCTCATGCTGTGATAACGGTTAAGGGAACTCACCTGGCTAGTCATGGAGCTCTGAGTGACTCCACCACCTGGAGAGAGTTCTGGGCTGTCTTCTTCATCGAGGTGAAACATTCTAATTACATTTCAGTAGCAAACTAAAAATACCGTAATATTATTATTTCTAATTTTGTTACTCACGACGGGTAACTAACATTATAATTAGGCTAACAGAAATACATAAAATATAACATGTAATACTCGTATGTTAATTCGTATAATTTGTATGTTATGAGCTAGCATTACACTAAAAGACATGACATAGCTAGCTAACCTTATTTAACATATCTCTTGCATAGGGTTCACAAGCGTTCTTAAGTACAAAACTTTATACATCCGTTTCTGTTCTAAGTGTACATGTAATATTTTTCTGCCGTTTTGTTCTTGTTCCTTATCAAAACACAACCCATCCTTCTTTCCTTCTGAATGACCCGGGCGATAACACGATCATACAGAAGCTCCTAATAAACCCAAAACGACACCTACAGCTATACCCACTACCAGCTAGCTAAAGGTTACACATTAAACACAGCCGTGACTTATGCAAGTGTGACTGATAAAACCTCCTGCTTTGTATGTTTCAGGTGTGTGGCGCGTTCACAGCCAAAGCAGGTGTAAACGCACACGTTAAGATGCACCACGCCCACACTAACGTGATTGGACTCGGAGACTCGAGCACGTGGAAGATCCCGTTTCTGCCCAGAACTGTTTATCTTTTCATCGCGCCGCTCGCTGTACCCATCATCACTCCTATAGTCGCCATGGGTGAGCACAGAAAAAAGGCGGGGTTTATTTACAATTTGATTAGCCAATCACAAACTCGACTGTATCCTGTTTAGCATAATACGATGCAGTAGCTTTGCACCTAGCATGTCAACTTCCTTGTTAGTGTACATAGTGGTAGCTCAGCTAATGTTAGGTAAATCTATCATAGCAAGCTGATTAAAGCTAGATTAACAATTATATATTGTGTCATTTAATCCTACTGATTCTGCAATTCTTTCCTGCTGTGTCTCACCAATACTTTACTGTGTCATTGCTTAGCAAGCTAGCTAACATTAGTGTTTATAGTACAAATTCAACTAGCAGTATGTTCGCTCAAATTCAATTTTGTATGTTCAAGCAAATTCACTCATTAACTAGCCAAGTTTAGTTATACTGTACTTTTTAATTCATTTAAAAATAGTTAAAGCTAGTTGACGCTAGCCAACATTAGGCATTTTTTAAAACAAATTTTTTGTAAAAATTTGTTGAAGTTCGTCGACCCAAAGACAGGAAAAGGAATGAAGGTGTGTGGTGCTGTGATCGACTTTGTGATTGGTTAATTAAATGTGATTTCATTTAAGCTTTTCATAATGCTGTAATGCAACACTTTACCTACACTAGCTTAGCTAGCTGACTAGCGACTTTGATGCTGGTTTAAACTGCACTATAATCTGTTTACCTGTTGATGTTACAGTAGCTATCCTGCTAGCACACACGGCTACGTTCTTCAGCTACGCGTACAATCATCAGCTAGCAAATTTGGCTCAGATGTGTTTATAAAACATTTCTGTGTGTGTGTATGTGTGTTTGTGTGTGTGTGTTGTAGGGCAGCTAAAAGGCCAGCCTCTGTGCACAGCAGTACGTACGGTGGTGTGTGTGTGTGTAGGTGTGTGTTCTCACTATGTGCTGCTGCGGTGTGTATCGGGGTTGGAGTGTAGCTCAGCGCTCCTGGTGATGCTACTGAGCAGAGCCATGTTCTCTATTCCCTTCATCCACGTCAACATCTTTCAGGTAAGATAACACACACACACACACACACACACAAAATAAACACAAACCTGATAGCACAGTCTAACTTATTCCACCACAATAAACATAATTAAACAGATAAAAGTATAAAGTGTGACTCTATAATAAGTATAAAAACCCCTGTGGTGTAAGAGGAATAAAACACGAGCTGTTGTGGGAAAATAAGCTTTAAAGAATCTTTAAGGAACCTGAGAGTGTACTAATTCCTTTAGAGAATGATTTGCTGTATGTCATGTACGATCCACAGCATGCAGTTAAACTTGACCTTGACCTTGGCATTGAGGTATTATCAGTGATATGATGGGGATGGGGATGGGGTAGCGTTTAAACAGAACAAATTTAGACTCCGCCCACAAGACAGTGTCATAAGACAACACAAGCTTGTGTGTTTAGTGTAATCTGGACTTTTATGTCTCTTTTTGGGGCAGAGAAACAGGAGGAGGTGCAGGTGGTGTAATACAAAATAAAAGTCGTTTGATTTTCACTTTCTGAAATTCTCTAACGGTGAGCACACACAGCTGTAAACATCAGCCCTGAACACATACACTATCCAAATACAATGCTGTTATTATTTTATTTTTATTATTACTAGTTTGGTTTCTTCATGAAGCACTTTTGACTAATAATTAAGAATAGAATTAAAATAGAAAAAAATGTAAGCATTCCAGATTTCATCTTAATTAAAGGCAAACTCTTTTTCAAAAATGTTTTCCCTCTCTTTCTCAGAGCCGCTTTCTCCTCTCTGACCCGCTCTAGCTCAGGCTGAATGTCTAACCCTGGCTCCGGTTCAGTAACGAGAGAAAAGAACAATTCACGCCTGAGACTCCCAGCGTGAGACTCAGCCCTCAGCGTGTGGGGCCGTGTGCTGATCCCGTCTGGTATTTCTGTCCATTTGTGCTGATCCTCTAAAATATTTGTGACTGTTTGAGGGAAGAGAACATTTTTCCTACAGAATAAAAATCAGAACAGAACTGACTCTGTTACCCGTGAGAGTTTTTTTCTTTTCTCATAACCCCAGATGAAGAGAACAATCGAGGGTCAGAGCACAGAAACACACTTCCTGAGATTTACAACACTAAATGTAACTATAAACATATAAATACACATTATTTAATAAACAGATATACATTAAAGACCGGCCTCGTTGTGTACTGGTTTGAGTCTGAGGCCTACAAGCTCTCCAGAACCTCCAGAACCTGTTCATCTAATAGACCTTCTACTTCTCCAGCATGAGAAATATATTTACGTCCTCAACTAATAAGATCTTAGCTGGACCTGGACTCATGTTCTCATGTTCGGGTTCTCACAGTTGTCTTTTTTGAGAAGGAGCTTTAAAGGTCCCATCAATCCATCCATCTAGGAACCTCTGTAGTCTAACTAAAGACTGTGGAGGCCAGTGGTGACCATTCTATTTATTCCCATTCTGTACTACTGTGGTAGTATTCACACACTCATACACACACTACAGTCAATCTGAGAACACCAACTAACCTAATCTACTTGCCTTTGGACTGCGGGAAAAAACAGAGAACGTGGAGGAAACCCACCAAGAACATGCAAACTCCATGCACACAGACCCGATGGGGAATCTAACCCATTTCAAGGTCACTATTACTATTACTTTAACAAGTTAACACGGGCCTCAGAGATTTTCCAAAGTGTGTGTGTGTGTGTTAATGCTCCAGCTAAATTGTCCCTCAGATAAGAGATAAATGCTCTGGCTGAGCCACGCCCCAAAACAAGCCAGGGGAGGGGCTCTTCTTCTATGAGGTCATATTAGGTGGAAAAACTAATTGCCTTGTTTAAACCTGGGTCAGTACACACATCAAAAAGATTTTTCATCTAAAGGTGAATTTTGCATAATAGATGCCGTTTAAGCAGATACTCGAGTGATCCAGAAGTTTATCAAGTCATGTTTGAACCACAGCTTTTACGTTTGGTTACATGTGAAAGAGAAGCCCTGTAGGTGACGCTGGAGGAAAACAGGAAGCCGGAACGTGTCCAGGGTTTAAGACACTGGAACAGAGTTTTCTTCTTCTTCTTTCTTTAACTGGTCATCTGATCATCTCTTGTTGTTGTTTTTTGCAGCACATCGGGTTGTCGATGTTTTCTCCGAATTGTCGGCCCAAGCGTATTTACCAGATGACCCACGGTGTCCTGAACCTGCCGCGGAACCCGCTGCTGGACTGGACCTTCGGCCACTCGCTCATCAACTGCCACGTGGAGCATCACCTGTTCCCCTCGCTGTCTGACAACATGTGCCTCAAGGTGAGCGTGCTCCAGCACCGGGTTCTCCTGAGCCAAGAACCAAGAACCTCATGCTTACGTGGTTGTGTTTTAAATTTGCTGCTAATATATGTAATGTGTGTGTGTGTGTGTGTGTGTGTGCAGGTGAAGCCGATCGTGTCCCGCTACCTGAAAGCGAAGGCGTTGCCGTATCAGGAGGACGGCTATGTCTCTCGTCTGCATCTGTTCTTCCACAAGTACCAGGAGCTGATGGTGTTCGCTCCACCCATCACTGAGCTGGTCGGGGTGCAGTGACCGAGAACCACGAGGAACCCGCACAAATCCTCAAAGCCAAGACGATACATCTCATCTAACACACATACACACACACACACACACACACACACACACACACACACACACAGACTTTAAACACCACAGCTTTTTCCATGAACCTTGTGATGGTGATGGAAGTTCTGATGCCAGTTAAAGATCTACCAAAGACGGGTATAAATATTTCAGGCGTGATGCAGGAACATAGTGTTTATTAGTGAAGACAAGCTCTAGAGGTACATATGACACAAAAGTAATCACCCCCCACCCTCACCCTTAAACCCCCCCCCCAACCCCCCACACACTCTCAGTACGGCACTGACTTTTGCTGATGCTCTTTTCTTAAACATTATAAGGTTCATTTTATTTTATTTTACTAAGCTAGGACGTTTTTAACTAGCGCATTTTCAGCTTAGCAATATAATATAGACGAAAACTAAATCTGCACTGAGACGACTTTGAGCTGTAATTTAAGTCACTTTGCTTAACTAAACTAGTGTAATCCAGTATGCTAACACAGCTAGCGATGATGATGAAAAAAGCTGATAACTCACTCATTTGAAAGGTGCAAATTAAGATCTTTTCTGAGATTTTATACTAATTAGATATTGTGATATCAATGTGATGCTACAATTTCACACCTGATTGTCTCTAGTACGTTTCTCAGACCAATTAGTCTTTATTTATTATTTATTAGATATTCAACCTGCAGTTTTATCTAAATATTATTCCTTAAAACCAAGAACATTTAATGCAATTTTTAATTACTATGGTTTAATAAATATATTTTATTATTATTATTATTATTATTATGGAGGGGCAGTGTTGGCCCGGTTAACGCTGTGAGTTACTGGGTTTTTGGTCAGATGGTCGGGGGTTCAAGCCCCAACACCTTCAAGCTGCCACTGCTGAGCCCTTGAGCAAGGCCTTTAACCATATTTGCGCCAGGGGGCGCTGTTTCCTGGCTGCCCCTGCGCTCTGACTCATGAAATCAACGCACTGTGCTGTGAGGTCCATGTGACAAATAAGTGAATCTTATATTATTATTATCTTATATTATTAAATGGGGTCAGGGGTCAGAGTGACATATTCTTATTTTGAGCACAATCTAGGCAATATAATGAAATAAATTATTTTTTAATTTTATTTAACTATACAAACATGGCTGAGCAAAAAAGGTTCGACCATGAAATAGCACAGATTCATAAGATCATGTGTTTTTATGGTTGTTTTCGGTTGTTTCTGTGACAAATAATACCACTACTAATAATAATAATACAAACATTTGGTGAGCTCAACAATTTTATGACGTCATCCCCATATTCCAGTAGCCATAACACAAAACATCTGTGTGATGTCTGTGTGATGTCTGAGTGATGTCTGTGTGATGTCTGTGTGATGTCTGTCCCCCGTCGTCACACACCAGCAGGATGTCCATATTACCAGGTGTTTTGTTGTTGTTTTTTGCTCGAGTTTTAAGGGATAAACTGGAGTTTAAACACTGTAAGTTGTGAAAGTCATCATTCTGCCTACTTCTTATGTATTTCTGTATTTTCAGTTGGACAGGCCACACCCACAAAACATAATACATACATCAATGTAATGCTATCTGCTTATTTCTGCATCACAGACACTCGGAGCAATACACAGTGAGTGAAGTGAAGCACAAACTAAACATTGAGCTTTTAAACAAGAACACATATCGCTTAGCGGGCAAGAATCAGCCGATTGTAGCGCACGTGCAGCTAAGAGCTAGGCTAACAGTGCTAACTGAGGATGCACATAGGAGTATATTTTGGAATGTTGAAGCTGAACACTATCTTAAGGTTTTTTTAAACACTGCTTGTGATATATAATAAACATTAATAAACATGAAATTAAAAGTGAACATCTAGTACTGAATCGTAGTGTAAGCATATTTTAATTTAATATATTTGTGCATGCAGTAATATTACAGAAAACTATTAATCTTATCTTATAGAGGT
>JAQMYL010000006.1:26707088-26720865 GCA_030014365.1 Clarias pachynema | reverse complement strand
CACACACACACACACACACACACACACACACACACACACACACACACACACACACCTCTATAGGCATTTAAAACCATGAAATAAATCCCATGCTCTTTGTCCAGTGCAGTATAAAGTATACTGTATATATATATATATTGTGTGTGTGTGTGTATAATGTGTGTTGTTCAGTGATGTAAACTTTAAAGCACTTTTTGTAAGTTGCTCTGGATAAGAGTGTCTGCCGAATGCCTAAATGTGAATGTAAATGTGTGTATAATGTGTGTGTATAATGTGTGTATAATGTGTGTGTATAATGTGTGTATAATGTGTGTGTATAATGTGTGCATGTCTACAGAAGGAGCTCCAGGAGAAACAGGAGGAGCTGGTGAAGACGGTGACATCAGCTGAAAGCTCCATCAACAAACTGCAGAGCTGCATCCTCTCCGTAGAGGTACGAGTCCACATTTACACACCGCGCCTCACAGGACGTGTCCGTCTCTCTCTCTCTCTCTCTCTCGCCGCTCCTGTCCGTCAGGTCCGACTGATCAGCTGACGTGTATAAACAGATCCTCTCTCCCTCTGGAGCTCGGAGGAGGCCGTGTGTAAACAGCAGATCTCTGACAGCAGGATTAACAGCAGTGAGGAGATTAATAAGTTTATATTAATATAAACTAAACATTAAAACACTGCTGCGAGTCATACAAACAGTCTATAAACAGTACGACTGCGTCTGTCTGGGTCTTCAGGGCTTTTAGGACACAGTTGACATGCGGTAACCATGGATACAGCGTACACTCAGATAATACTGAGGCTGTTTGTAAACTCACACGAGTCGCCGTGACGTTAATAAAAGTGAAGATGGAGTGTGTGTCTGTGATGTGTTCATGAAATCCTCAGCATTAATGATCTGGATTTTCTTCATCTTCATCAGTTTGAGAGTTTCTACTACATTCATCCTGAGTGGCATGTTTAAAGCATTATTTATTTAAAGTGTTGTCATGACAACGGCATTTCCCAGCGTGCACCGTGGCCTTCAAACATGGCCGTCAAGAACGCCATTCCCCAATTCCTCCACCCACTGTGAGGGTCAAGCTCCCCGGATTTCTAATTACGCACACACACATACACACACACACACACACACACACATTATATATGCAGTCACAGAGCACCGATCACACTACCTGACTAACAAATGATATTTATCACATACACAGTCATACACAATATAATATGAAGTGAAATGTTTATACGACTGCTGATGGCGGCTGATAAAATAAAAAAATAAGAAAAGTAGAGTTTTAAATAAGAATATAAAGTATAAAATAAGAGATTTTTTTGCAAATTAGAAACATATAGAAAAAAAAACCTTTAGCTGTAAAAATTTTTTTTATTTACATTATGTACAAATAATAAAATAATAAAAGAAAAATACAAATATAAAAATGTAATAAAATAAAAAAGAATTGAAGTGGAATGTAGAAACCATGTCCAGTCAGGGCTACAGTAGGACAATGTGCAGAATGACACACACAGTTTTTTTATCCACAAGTGTCGTGACCTTTATACATGCTTCTTCTCAACTAGCGCTAGGTAACTTTTTTAATTATTATTTTATTTTTTACCGAGGATACATGGTAATGTTCTTGGTATATAAGGAAGTAAAGCCTGAACCTCTCTGAGGTGCCACACAACCACCTGCATGGACGCAGGATTAATCACTTAAAGCACGGAGTTTTTATGGGTGTGGCCTTTACACGTGTAGCGTTAACACCAGAAGAGTTCGAGCGAGATGTTCATGTGTTTACCTGCGTGAGCGGATCTCAGCTGACAAACTCCAGTTATGTAAAGTAATGAAGAGTAACGGGTTAGTTTAGATAATAACTAATAACAGCAATACTGTAATAGAAAATTAATACATAAAACTAATATATTACTTTCATTATTAACTATTATTAATAACTTATTAACTTACATATTAACTTATATTAACTTCGAAGCAATCTCACACACACACACACACACACACACACACACACACACACTTGCTGTGCTGCTCATTTATCTGAAACACCCAAGTCTTGTTTATCTCATGTATGATAATATATATTTATTTATCCAACCACATCACCATCAGTATATATTATAATATTAACTGTGATGTGTGTGTGTGTCCACTGAGACACGTGAGACAGAGGCATCATTTCTAACTGCTGCTCGTGCTGCAGCACAGGGTGGCGTCACACACTCAGAGGAAAGTGCTATCCGCCCTCTTCTACATACGCCACCTAGCGGATACCTGTGATCGGCTAGTGTCTCTGTGATTGACAGGGGGACAGAGTAATATATTTATTGATATATGAATTTTCATTCTTGTTTTTGCAATTTCTTGTTGCACCACTTGGGGGCAGTATAATTTAATTACTATAACAATAACAATTTAGAACATATAATTTCTTGCTTTTTATGTTTTATTTTCATTTATTCCTGTTACACTGAATGTTTTACTCACACACACACACACACACACACACACACATTGTTCCTAAATTACACAATCCTTCTGGGAAAAGTAGCAATAGCATAAAGGTCATTCTGGTGACTCATAATATAAATGAATCAGACGCACTTCGAGGAGTGTGTGTGTGTGTGTGTGTGTTTGCTAAATAGCCTGTAGATAATGGCCTCATGAGGTCAGACAAAAGAAAGCTTGTGTGATTTAGGACAATGTGACCTTCTGGGGACATTCAGTTCCCATAAAACAGCTGTTTTGTGTGTGTGTGTGTGTGTGTGTGTGTGTCTGTTGCTTTATTGATCTAGACTTCAGCAGTTGCTACCTATCTAAACTCACCTCTACCTCTGTGGTGTGTGTGTGTGTGTGTGTGTGTGTGCGTGTGTGTGTGTGTAGGCGTGTGTGTGTGAGGTGCGTGCAGTCCTCCAACAGCAGGTGAGCGATCTGCAGGCAGTGGTGGAGGAGGTGAGAGTGGAGCTCACTAAGGTGCTGGAGGCGGAGCAGAAGCAGACCCTGGGGCAGGTGGGCGGAGCTCGGGTGTCTGTGGAGCAGCGCTGTGAAGAGCTGAAGAGGGAGAACACACACCTGGACAAACTCAGCAAGAACAAGAACAGCATAGACTTCCTGCAGGTTTGTACGTGTGTGTGTGTGTGTGTGTGTGTGTGTGTGTGTGTGTGTGTGTGTGTATAGCACAAAATTTTGTAATGGAATTTCATGAGGACCAATATCTGTGTGTGTGTGTGTGTGTGTACAGGAATACTCTGAGTGGAAGAAGACGAGCTCGGGCGTGTCTCTGCCTGATGTCTGTGTTATTCAGACGGATCGTCTGCAGTCTTTCAGCCGCATCATCACACACACCACGCAGGAGCTGTGCGACACACTGCTCACCACATACCGCTCCTCACTTAAAGAGTTCTACACGAGCTGTGGTTAGAACACACACACACACACACACACGCACACACACACGTACACACACTGTGTGTCTGATGGTGCTGTGTTCCTACAGATGAGAAACCCGATCGGCCCAAAGTTCTTCCGCTCGCTCCTGGACCGCAGAACATCACACTGACTGAGCCGCAGAGCAGAGACGACTTCCTCAAATGTAAGGGAAGGAGGGTGTGTGTGTGTGGGTGTGTGTGGGTGTGTGTTTTGGTGTATGGGTGACCATTACAGGTCTTGACTTTTCATACTAAAATACTTTACATCATTAATTTGACTCCTGTTACTAATTGTGCAAAGTTTTAATCTGAAACACTAGAACTGATTAATCACATCTCATTAATGAGACTGTTATAATGGGCGTGGTCTAATATTCAAATGAGTATGCTTGATTGACAGCACTTCATCTTCATGACTGAATCCCACTGATGCTGTCACACGCCACATTTTAACTCTTCTATATTTTCAGATTTTCAAACTTCTATCATTTCAACATCACGACAAACTAAATATAAGATCTTTAAGCTTCTTTCTCACGCTAGAATATTTCATGAGTGAACTACAGTATGCAGTGTTGAGTTGTATGTAAAGAGTGTTGGCCACGCCCTTTTCCCCAGTTCAACATGTCTTATGTAGATTAATCCTGTGCTCAGACTGCGTGCGTATCTTCTAAACTCTACCGTTTCTCCTCAGACGCGTCTCCGTTGACGTTCGACGGCGACACGGTGCACCAGTTCCTGCGCGTGACCGAGAGCGGCCGGAAGTTGACCAACACCACGCCCTGGCAGCACGGCTACCCGGAGCATCCCGAGCGCTTCGAGCAATGGAAGCAGGCGCTGGCGGTGCAGAGCTTCTCCTCAGGGCGCCATTACTTTGAGGCTGACCTGGGTGGCGCAGGGGTCCACGTGGGCGTGACGTACGTAGGGATCCCACGCCGGAGCGACCAAGACGACGCGTGCCTCACGGGCAGCAGCCTCTCCTGGAGTGTCGAGTGGACCGGGCGTGGCTTCTCAGCCTGGCATGGTGGCGTGGAAACCCCTCTGAACGCCCCCAAGGCCAGGAGGGTGGGTGTGTACGTGGATTTCGGGTGTGGCACCGTGGCGTTTTACAGCGTGTATGGAGAAGCAGAAGGAGAGATGGAGCTGCTGCACCGGTACGAGGTGGAGCTGAGAGAGCCGCTGTTCCCCGCCGTGTTCCTCCCGAAGAAGGAGAACATCGTGGTGCTGGTGGAACCGGGAGATGAGATGTCCCTCAAGAGCCCCTCACCTCCATGTTCTCCACCCTGACCCACACCTCCTCCCTCTGTCTCTGTTATTCTCATCACTACTGAACTGTTACTGACTGAAGCCCCGCCCTAAAGACTGAAGCCCCGCCCTCACCTTTACATCTACATTACAAAACATTCTGAGCCACTATACACTATTAACAACTTCCTGTTTCAATAAACTAGAGTTTATCATGCAAGCCAGACTTTCTTGTATTTTTAATGTTATATCATAAGATATCATAAATGATGAAATGCTCCTCAACCGGGCGGAGATTAGATTCCATCAGTTCGACCAGAGACGAAGAAATCAGACACCAGAGCCGTGATGATCAAATTCAAACTCCATCCAGATTCACTCCATAATCTCAGGATCAACTCATTAAATCTCAGGATAAATGTTTGTTTAATGCCTGATTGTTCTGTTCATCACATCTCATTAACGTCTGATTAAATCTCGGGATCTGCTGGTTAAACACCTGAATCTCAGATTTACACGTCAGTGAAAAGTATTTATTCAGTCTCAGTGTTTTTAAAACTTTTTTTAAATGTTCATTAGAGATATGAATTTGTGTTTTTTCTGCAAAAATAACAATAAATTAGCATGAATAATATTAATATGTTGAAATACATGAAATGAGTGAGTTGTGAGTTATAGTGAAATTGAAGTTGTGTTGCGCAGTTGTTATTGGAAATGAATCTCGACAGAGTATTCCTACTTGAGTATTATTTGCACGAAGCGCTCACGAATGAGGAACGAGTTTAAAAAAGGAGATTTAATAGGACGGCCCCCAGTAACAGAGTTATGTTGTCTATTGTTAGGACACTTGGGCGTTCGGGTCCTTCACCGTGTCAACATTACGCCAGCAAATCGCCTCCTTTCGCAGGAGTCTGCAGCAACCTTTGTTCTGTGAAATGTTTGATGTTCTGTGTGAACAATATGAACACTGTCTACAGCGGGGCCGTGCACACACACTTTAAACACTTACATTACACATACCGCGGTAAATCACCACGCGAACATGACAACAGGGTAATGTTGTCCGTTTCTGACCCCTGTACTGCAACTGGGTTTAGATCAGTCCTAAAATCTAAAATCATCCAACTGCATTATGATCTGTACTTAAACAAACAAATAAATAAATAAGACTTGAAGTGAAGTTAAAGCTGAATTCAGTTTAATAAGAATATATTATATTATAAACAGTATAAAGATTACAATACTAATGAAAAGAATAAAGACTGAAAGCTGGATTTAAAGTGCAATTAAACAACATGGTGCAAATTAGAGATCAAAAATAAAACACTGATGTGAAAAAGAGAGGGGGGTGGGGGGTGTCAGTCGAGGGGTGGGGACGAGGGGACGGTCCTGCTGCTGAGGACGTGGACGAGCTGACTGAGGAGCGACAGCAACCCCTGCTGGAACTCTGTCTGCTGTCGTCTGGCCCGAGCGTCTTCCTCCTGTCGCACTGAGAACTCGTCCCTGATGTGCTGCAGCAGCAGCGTGAAGTGACGCTCCCTCTGCTCGTAGTCTCGCCGCAGAGCCTCCGTCTGCTCCTCCTCCAGCTCCCTCAGCACCTCCAGCACGTCTCCAGCACGCCTCCTCTTCCTCGGACCGGGGGCTACAGGGGAACAGTGCAGTGAGCGCCGTGTGTACAAACCAATCAGGTGTTCGTTTATGAATTAAGATTCCCATCTAAGGTCAAACTAGTGTGTGTGTGTGTGTGTATATATAAAATATTAGGTAAGAAATATTTGCTAAATATTAAAATATTACACCCACAAGAAGGAAATCACTTAAAAATAAACCACACAGTTTAACTGATTTTATTAAATTATAGAGCACCCTATTTATTTTATTTAAAACTCTTTCAAACTGTTTTCAAAAATATATATTCTTTTAATTTAAAAAAAGGATGATTTTATTTTTAAAAAAATAATACACATTTGTTTATTAATATAGACTTATTATATAAAAATTATTATTAAAATAACATTATTCATTTTAACAATATAAAACATTTAATTAAAATTACCTTAAAAATACTATAAGATGTAATGAAATTTAACATTAAAACAGTCTGTTTATTTTAAATAAACATAACCCTGCTCTTTAATTATTTTAGAAATTAATTTCTTTTTATTTAAATAAAATGTTAAATAATTCCTGAAAAAATGCCATTTTTTAAATCAACACAATCATTTTAATTAAAATATTTTTTGTATAATATAGTATAAAGTCAGCTAGTTATTTGCTAATAATGAAACACTGCAGCTTAATGTTTTTGTTTGTTTTTTAGACGTTTTCTTCACATTAAATAAGAAATGAGAGCTGACGTCACGTTGCACAAAGCTGTTTATTTAACACGCGAGAGTGAAAGTGAAGAGTGACATCACCTCGGAGGTGTGGCTGCGTGGCCGGGCGGGGGGCGGGCCTGCCGGGGGCCGCAGGGGAGCCGAAGCTGAGCTCGGAGTACTGATCGTCTGTAAAAAACAAACAAATAAATAAAAGAGTTTAAGAGTTACGCTCTGTTAAAATTACATTAAAACCTCTTGAATTTATCAGAGTAAAATATTCATAATACACTCTCGCACCTCTCTCCACTTCCACAGGGTTCATTTAGCTTCTAGTGTATGTTTAAGTACATGACTTAATCTAAAGCAAAATACTTTATAAAGGTTATTTTAAATATACATTAATTATACATAAATATACATAAAATTACAATTATTTCAAATAAACATTTTATAAAATTATAAAAGAATAGAAAAACTCTTGTAAGCTATTTTTATTTCAACGTCTTGCATTTTATTTTAATAGATCATATTTTGTTATAACTAAATATTTATTAGAAATTACTGCTTAATTATAAGAATAAACGTGGTTAGTGGGTGAGACTCGAGTGATGATCTATAATGGGGATCATTATTAATCATTATTAATCAGGATAAAAATCAGGATAATTCAGGGGTACCGATTTAAACTTTAAGACAGTCCAATCAATAAAATTTTCTTTGAGCCGAGGTCGGAATTCCCTGTTTGTTTTAGGATTGAGATCTCTATATATGCAGTTATTGTAAAAATAAAAATTATTATTAAAATAACATTATTCATTTTAACAATATAAAACATTTAATTAAAATTACCTTAAAAATACTATAAGATGTAATGAAATTTAACATTAAAACAGTCTGTTTATTTTAAATAAACATAACCCTGCTCTTTAATTATTTTAGAAATTAATTTCTTTTTATTTAAATAAAATGTTAAATAATTCCTGAAAAAAATGCCATTTTTTTTAATCAACACAACTGCTTGTGTTATAAAAATAAGCAGTTTAAAATTTCCTTAGCATTTCAATGATATTTATTGTCAGGTCACATTAACGACATTAAACATGAGGACAGTCTGATCGCTGATGGCCATGAAAAACAGCAGAATCTTAAACCAAGCTTTAGTGAATCTTCATTTGCACGCTGCCGGGCGGTTCATGACTGTGAAGTGACTCTCTGTCACACTGCGCTCTCAGTTCAGGTATCGTACACGCCCTCACCCCAGACTGCCGCGGATACGTCTTCTCTAACGAGCCGTGTTTTATCTCATGGTGGCGATTCACATTACTGCTTTTTATTAGCGCCACGATTTCAGAACCTGTGAGACAAACAGGGTTTAAACTTCCCACAAGAAGAATAAACATCGTTCGGTATAAAAATCCCCCGACTCACGGATTTTCCCTTAAGAACTGAAATTTCGCCTTTTTGTGTGGGTTTTTTTTTTTTTTTTTTTGCATTATGTGTAAGATTTAGTGAGACGCGGCACCGCGGGGCCCGAGAACGTTATCAAGGACGATATCACGAAGAAAATGGAGCCGCTTTCAGTTTGGTTTTTAAAGCAGCCGGTGCCGAGAGCAATCATAAATTAAGGTTAAGTGAGGTTTAATGTCTATTTATTTCATATTTTACCTCAGTTTTAATTGTTTTTATATTCAAAAACATAATTATAGTGTTGGAAACACTGGAACGGATTCCACCCGTATTCATTCTGTATATAACAACTGTTAAGGTGAAAGTCACACTCTCTCATTTATCGTACTATCGTATTTTTCTCAGTTTTCTATCGTATCGTAGTATCGTATGTTCTTCTGGTTAAATGTAAACTGCATTTCATTAGCATTTTTCATGTACCTTGGACAATGACAGTTGAATCTAATTTAAGCAAATCTAATTATCTGCATTCACATTATTTCCTATGGAAAAACGCGTTTCACAATACGTACAAATTTTATTACATTTTATTAAATTATCTTTAAAAAATAGAAAAACTCTATAAGCTATTTTTACTGAAACATACTTGCTTCATATTTAAATAGAACAAATGTTATGATTAAGGTAAATACATTATCTATTATAAATTGTTTAATTATAAGAATAAGTGATTGGAGTTCTTTTGATCAGTAATCAGGATACATCTCCAGTAGTTCCGTCTCTTTGGGAGACTTTAAGACAGATGTCCTGAATTAAGATTTAAGTCTAGATCATGTACTTTGAGCCTCATGAATGACACTGATACACTGAGGTGCAGCTGAATGTTAAATATCCTGATAGTTTATTGAAGTGTGACTGAATCAGTGACCCCTGACCCTCGGTGAAGGACACCCCCTCCTCCTCCTCCTCCTCCTCGTGCGGGTCAGTCAGCGGCTCCAGCAGCGCAGACACTCCGCCCCCTCTCTCCTCGCTCCGCCCACAGTCCCCGCCCTCCCCGCAGCCCGGCTCGTGGCCCCGCCCCCTCCTCGCTCCCAGGATCGCGTCCAGCCGCTCGAACCATTTCCCGCTGCGCCGGTTCGCTCCGTTCAGCCGGTTGTGGTCTTTGATCTTCTTGTAGTCCTGCTTCATCTTCTTGATCTTCTCGCGGCAGCGCTGAGGGCCGTGTCGGATCCCCACAACCTCCAGCCGAGCCGAAATCCGCTGGTACACGCGCGCGTTCCGCGCCGAGGACTCGAACTCCCTCTGGATGTCCTCCTCCGAGTAAATGTCCAGTAAAGTCTGCACGTCCTCATCCGTCCACTTCTCCATGTCCCCCTCCTGTCTCTCCCTCTGTCTCTCCCTCTGTCTCCTCCTGTACACAGCTGCTCTGTTTGTGTTTTGGTTTTAAAAATGGCGGCTCTGGGGGCGGGTCATCTACAACCAATCGGCGTGGAGACTTCCGCCCTGACGTGACGTCATCGCTCCCCTTAGATAAAAGAAAACCTCACGTGGAGACGTAAACGCGGGTCACGTGATGAACAACGTTGGGTATTTTTTTAAAAGCAACAATAAAAGAATACAATACAAATATAACCTACATGAATAAAGCATTAATATTTATAATTACATGTACAAAACAATGTAACATCTCAGAACTGTATGATAATTACACTGTTATTAATAATAATAATTATTATTATTAATAATAAAAAGCTATCTAACTAGCAGTCAGACAAATTGTTAATTTTAGCTAATCTCATTCTATACTATAACTTAATAAACTAACATCACTATAAAACTCACTCATCCTCTATACTGCTGTATCCTGACTGTGTAAATGTAGAAAAGTACTTTACTGTAAACAGGGCTAATCTCAACACGTTTTAATATCATCTCATATATACAACATTTGTGTACTGTTTTGTCTTCTATACACGCAGTCATCACAATGTCAAAGTCCAGGCAAAACAGGAAAGTCCTGACTCAAAGAAGGTCCCTGGAACTCCCAAACAGGAACTAAAATCAGCTCTGGTTCCTCTTTTGAGGTCCTGAAAAAAGTTCCTGTGGTGGAGTTGTACATTTCCTGTTAATCACTCTTGTTGTGTCTCAGACCTGAAGCGAAATTAAAGATCTCAGAGACTGGACACTGAGTCGACAAGGTGTACTCTTGAGGAGCGTTCTGTCAGCTGGGTCGGTCATACGAGAAGCCCCCTCTCACCCACGGCGAGGGTTTGGAGTTAATAAGCAGACTGAAATGCTTGACTTGGTGTACACCTCAGTCATACCCTGGTCCCGTGGAACGTGTGCTGTTTATCTTCCTCATTTCCACAGTAACGCATTATTTCTGTTCTCTTTTCATTTAGAAAGCTTCCTCTTTTGGGGCACATTTGTAATAACGCACCAAATTTCCAAAAGGAATGACGAAACAAGCAAAACACCAAAACAAGAATCACATATAATTAGGAGATATAATCGATAAATAAATAATAAATATTTTTTTTAATGTTTGCACAAAAAAGACAACCAAATTTCACTAACAAAAACAAAAAACTAAAGAACATAAAATGTATACTGTTTTCAATCATATTTAACAGAACTGTAAAATCATAACTTAATGATTAATATGCTTGCATATCACACATATCGAATGAGATCCTAGAATTGATTAACTAGATCTCTGGATCTCATCATCAAGAGCGATGAGTTAATGTACAGAGAGGAGATCTGGCGACTAAAAGACTGGTGAAGAACCAACACCCTGTCTCTGAGCGGGAACAAAACTAAAACAACTGTTATATACTTCAGGAGAGCACATGAGGATCACAGCTCATCCATGCAGATCATCAAGGGGACTAATTCCCTCTGTGTTGACCCGTCAGAGATCCACAACTCATCCCTTAACACCTTTACTTTTGTTTTGACCTGCAGCGAATAGTGAGGAGAGCTGGGAAGATCGGTGTCTCTCTTCCCTCCATCATAGTCATTTAGACCGCAAACACACACCTTACACACGGGCTAAAACTGCAGAGGTATTTGGGCCCCACAATGTTCATCAGTTCATCATGCCCTTATCCAGACTGACTGACAGTTTTATCTCACTATAGATCCAAGTGGTGGTGCTGGGGTTTGAACCTTTGACCTTCTGATCAGTAGCTCAACATCTTAAGCACCGAGCTCACTGCCCTGCCCTACCACCACTGTTTCTCTTAAACTGCTGCTAAAAACAATAAATAAGATACTGCAGTGTATTCAGCTGAATTAAGGGCATTGGTGGGCCCGTGGTAGGTTCGATTCCCACCCAATGACCAAACCCCAGCCACTGCAGTGCCGAGCTCAAGCCCGGATAAAATGGGAAGGTTGCATCAGGAAGGGCATCTGGTGTAAAACCTGTGCCAAGTTGTTGGGTGGCGACCTCTCGACGGGAACAGCCAAAAGATTATTATTTTTAAACTGTAATAACGTTTTGCACTTTAATTCGAGCTGGAACAGCGTATCAAAACGGTCATATTGAAATATTGGTATAAGCATTGATATAAGAAATAAAATAAATACAACAATAATAAATGTCATGTAATAAAACCGATCATTACTTATAGTAGATTTTTAATGCAGCACAGAATCTGTAATTATTTAAAGCTTTATATATATGTACAACAATCCATTTAGTTTCTTATTTTTCACATTTATTCATTTATTAATTTATAGCCAAACTAAGAGGTGAGCTATTTAAACAAGTGTTTTTATAAAATAAATGAATTTATTAATTTAAAATATCTATCATTTTTAACTCAACAGCTGTTTAAATAAATTCTCTGTTTAATAAATTTATTAATTTATTAATTGGTGAGTTTAAATAAATAAATGAACAAATACATTTCTTAAAAGAAATAGAAAAAATAATATAAATACAGTAATTATATTCATGAACTAAAACCAGCTCCGGGAGGGTAAAGCGCTCCTTTAGCACATCACATTTAATGATTTTGTTTCACTTATTGTTTAATTTAGTGACGGTATTATTATTAGTAGTAGTAGTATAGAACTTCCGGGTTTTGAAAGCTCCACTTCCGGTAGCTGCTAACGATGCTAAAGATGGTGAGTGTCGCGGCTAACGGTAGTAAATCCTGTGTGTTTTCTCCTCATTAGAGTCTAGATTATTTATATAACGTGTGTTTAGTGGGTTAGACTTGTGCTGCAGACTTCAGTCCGTCTCCCTGTGGGAGGTGTTTAATCACTCTGAGGTGTTTAATCACTCCGGGGTCAGTAGAGAGAGAGCGCGCGCGCTAACCTGGGGCCGAATCACACATGACGTCACTGCCAATGTGAAGTGCACTCCGCAGGCGGCTGTGTCGCGCGCACGGTGTAGTGTACCAGTGTGGGTTTGGGACCGAGCCCTCAGTGCTAAGCTGGGTTTATCATCATTATTATTATTACTATTATTATTATTTACACATACTGTATATCTGAGAACTTTATATTATTGTCTAATAGACTGATGAAGGAACAAATACCTAAAGTTCCACCTTTAGCTCTGAGTGTTACACAGTGCTGACACTGGAGACTCCTTCCACTGCTGTCTCATGAGAATGCTTCATCTGAGGCACTCGAGCTTACCTCATCCACAGCCAAGACATCTGATTCATTCACGTGTAGGAGTGTATTCAGAGTGTAGACTGAGAGAACAGAAGCAGAATTTTATTTATTTATTTATTTATTTTTGTAAAATTGAAATTTGATTAATTGCGCAGCCCTAATCCTCAGTGTTAAACTGATCACGAGTCCAAAAAGCACAGTCTGTCTTAAGCCTGGAGCAAGGGACAGCAAGTGCTGATCAGAGGACATCTGCATGAGATGAGACAGATCAAGACTCAAAGTCTGGTCCGTGTACACACCTAGGTTTAACAGAAGATAAGTGAAAATCTGGACTTTCTCTGACCTTCAGGACAAAAACCAGCTGGTGCAGAAATAAGGATTTAACTGTTAAAAATGATCAGACATTTCATTTTTTTCATTTTATAGTTTCACAATATTCCATTACTTAAACATACCTGAATATAAAATAATCTCAACTTTTTTTTTTTTTGTGGATTTTTCCCCCCGATTTTCTCCCTAATTTAGTCGTGTCCAATTCCTCCCCGTCACTAGGGGGCTCCCACATTATGGCTACTACTACCACTCAGCCAGGAGGGCGAAGACTATCACTTGTTTCCTCTGAACCACGTGACGCCAGCCGACCTCATATTTTCGAACTGCTCACTCACGCACCATTGGGGGCGGAGTAACACACTCGGAGGACAGCGCTATCCGCTCCTTCCGCTTGCGTGAGCTCACAG
>JAQMYL010000006.1:26631595-26642939 GCA_030014365.1 Clarias pachynema | reverse complement strand
ATGCGACCACGGTATTATCGGAAAAAAATGTTATCGCGGTACGACGGTATTTACAATACCGTTACATCCCTAATATAGAGAGAGAGAGAGAGAGAGAGAGAGATTAGCTTTTTCAGTGATAGATTGCGACATTAATTTCTGATGGATTAGCTTCATGATTAACATATTAATTTATCACTGACAGATTAGCTCTAGAAGACCAGCTTTATCACTGGTAGTGTGGGAGGGGCTTTCTCACAGACAGATCAACTTTATCACCAGCAATTGTACCTTTTTTTTTTTTATCACTGAGAGAATAGCTTAACTGCTGAGAGATTAGCTTTATTGAGAGATTAGCTTCATCAACAACAGATTAGCTTTTTATCTTTTATTACATTTTTGCTTTTTAGACCGAACACAGCTGGTGACAGGACCACATGTTTGAACCTGAACTTTGGGCAAACTGGTCACTGACCAGCCAACCATTTTTTACACACAATAAAGCCTCAATCACAAAGCGCGGTCCCAGAACTTATCACCTGGTCTGTTATTCACACGTCCCCACCATCTCGTGTGACCAGGCTAATAATTATGCTTGTTTTTTTTTACACGTGCAGATATAGCGCACCATGCTAAACTAGTAGCTGATAAACTACTTGTTAGCAACCTTAGCATTATAAGCTTCATGTGTTAATTGACTACATTTGATAAATAAGTGATTTTTAACCTACATATCTGAGATGATGTTGGGCCAGACTTCAGAACTAAATGGGACTGAAGGGCGGCGGCTTTTCAGCAGGAGGTCCAATAGGATGTAGGTGGGCGGAGTCTCATATCCAGATTCTTCATGATGACACTATTTTGAGCTCGTTTCTGTCAGTAAGATAAATTTATATCTCAAGTTCAGCTAGGAGTTCAGACACAGGGACGTGAGAGTGGGAGGAGCTAAACACAATGAAGTGAGATCATGGGAGGAGCTAAACACAATAAATTGGGAGTGTAGGAGGGGCTAAATACAGTAATGAGAAAATGTGGGAGAAAACAATAAATATTAAATAAAGATAAACAATAAATTGAGAGCATGTGTGTGTGTGTGTGTGTGTGTGTGGTGACTGATGTGACAGGTTTATATTAATGCACTAACTGGTTATCGTTGCTATAGTAACTGCTCATTCACAGGGATGTGTACAATCTGGATGCCCCAGAAATCATGATGATAATTTATTAAGACAACACTAGATGGCGCTGTGCCTGTTCTGCAGCTGTGTGTCGAGTGTGCGCAGCTGCTCCAGGAAGCCCGTGTTGGGGCAGATGTTCCTGTGTGGCGCCACTGCAGTGATGGCCTCCACCAGCGTCATCTTCTCCTCCATCATCAGGTAGGCGAGGACCAGCGTGGACGAGCGGCTCAGACCCATCGCACAGTGCACTAACACCTTACCTACAAACACACAACACGCATCACACTACACACACGCTCCCCACATACACACTACACACACGCTACACATCTGAGGTTAGTGTGAGGCTGGATAAGTCTGCTGTTTAGTGTGTTGTTTCGTGTTGTGGAGCATTGTGTGTGGAAGAATTATAGGAGGAGGAGCTAGAGCAGAGAAAGCCCCGCCCCATGACATTCTGGTTCTCTGAGCACAGAATATTTGCTCCTCGTGTCACTGGTTAGTGCGAGCGCAGGGTTTGTGTGAATACGGTGCTCTGAGCGCACTTCAGCTCCTCACCTCCAGGGGTGCTCACTGCGTTCTTGATGAACTTGGCGGCGCTGTGGAAGAAGGGGCTGATGTCGAAGCTAGGCATGTCGAAGGCCTCCACGCCGAGGTACTCGATGTTGGTGCCTCTGTAGTAACTCGCTCCTGTGTTCACGTTGTATTTACCGTGAGCTGCGTTTAACACGTGACTGATGTTCAGGGCCTGTAACATGGGCTTGTCTTTAGCTGCGTACCTGAAAAACACACACACACACACACACACACACACCACAGAAAGTGTTTAGTACTAAACTGTCAAATAAATTTTTATATAGAAATATAGAAATAGAAATATTTTGTTCTTGTTGCCTTTGGTCTATAGAGCTCTGTTCTGATTGGCTCTCCTGTAGCTCTGTTCTGATTGGCTCTCCTGTAGCTCTGTTCTGATTGGCTCTCCTGTTTGATGCTCTGATGTGTAAAGCTACTTTGCGACAATAACAATGTTAAAAGCACTAGACAAATAAAATTTAATTTAATTGATCTGATTGACTCTCTTGTTTCAACTCTGATCTGATTGGCTCTCACCTTAAATGCTGTGATCTGATTGGCTCTCTTGTTAAATTGTGAGATCTGATTGGCTCTCCTGTTAAATGGTGAGATCTGATTGGCTCTCCTGGCTGATTCTGTGATCTGATAGGCTCTCCTGTTTGGCCCTTCTGTTTTATGCATTAATATGTTTGGCTCACCTGGCTAATGCTTTTGATCTGATTGGCTCTCCTTTTTAATACTGAGATCTGACACGTTCTCCTGTTGAATGCTGAGATCTGATTGGCTGTTGTGTTTGATGCTGTGTGATCTGATTGGCTCTCCTGTTTGATGCTCTGATCTGATTGGCTCTCCTATCTCATCTTGGGATGTGATTGACTCTGCTTTTTAATAGTGTAATCGGATTGGCTGTACTGTTTAATGGTGCATTCTGATTGGTTCTGGTTTGATGCTCCTATTGGTTTAATGCTCCTTTTGGCTGTTACACTTCAGCTATCTTACAGGTCTCCGATGTAGATTCCCGGTCTGACCTCATCCATGTGGCTGCTGCTGCCTGGGTTGATCCACAGTAACCTGTAGAGGTCGGAGGTGGGCGGAGTCTCATACCTGCCCTTTTCTCCCACCTGGTCTGTGAGAGAGACTCTTCTGTGGTGCATTTCTTCACCTGTTTCACCTGTTGGTGCAACACACACACACACACACACACATGTGCCATGGTGCTCCAGGAGGCTGTACTGAAGTTTAAAATATTAACCTGTACACACTCCTACACACTCCTCCTGTTATACGTTACTCTGAGGATCACAGAACAATCCGGTACCGTCACACACGTTAATCACGTTACACACCGTACATGCACCTTACACAGTGACATCATCAAAACAACACATCATTTAACCCTCGATACGGATTTAAATAATCAGGTAAAAGTCTGTTAGGAGACAGCGTCCAGTCTAAAACACTGTCGAGGCAAAAATTACATTCAATCATTTCTTACTCAGTGGAAGTGACGAACTATCTATAGCAGTGTGTGTGTGTGTGTGTGTGTGTGAGAGAGAGAGAGAGAGAGAGAGAAAGAGTGTGTGTGTGTGTGTGTGTGATTTACCTGATTTTCTTCTTAAACTCCATTCCCAGCCTCACTGCAGGTCAAAGCTGATCGTGTGTGTGTGTGTGTGTGTGTGTGTGTGTGTGTGTGTGTGTGTGCAGGGTTATTTATAAACCCGTGCTCTCTCTCCTTACATACTGAAGATATCACATCACCACAATTACCTCCGAATAAACAACCAGCAGTGTTTTGACTACAGGTGTTGTGTATTAAATACACACTTACACATCTGAGACGTAAGAGATTTAGGCTTTGTTTTTCCCCAGACACGTGTGTGTGTGTGTGTGTGTGTGTGTGTGTGTGGTTAGTGATGTTACTAATGGGGGATGGTTGTGTAATAATTTTGATGGATTCACACAGTGATGAGGGCGTGTCTTCACCATGTACTCTACACACTCCATGTGTACTACACACACCTGATTTGTATGATCTTTATCATAAACGTTTGATCTAGTGGGCGTGGCCTCACTTGATTATTAGTGAGCAGAGGCGGGAGGAAACTGATGTGTTTCGTTACTGTACTTAACGCCATATTTCATGTATCTGTACTTTACTTGAGTAGTTTTATTAGAGTTTACTTTTTACTTTTACTCCACTACATACTACAGCTAATACCTGGACTTGTACTTCATTACATTTCTGCATGGCCACAGCGGAGTGTAGCGTTTGGAGCCCCCTGCTGACTATTATGTGTAATTGCATGACTTGCATTTCCTTTGAGACACGCCAGGAAACCCAACAGCCGTTTGAAAGCAGAAGCGGAGGTGGATTGCAGACAGGAACAAAAACACAACATTCACAAATGGGAAATGAGAGAGAGAGAGAGAGAGAGAGAGCGAGAGTAAGGACTTCTGGACTTTTACTCAAGTACACAAATAAAGTGAAGACTTCTACTTTTACTTGAGTAACATTTGCCCCAGATAATCTCTACTGTTACTGAAATGTACAGGTTTTGTGTACTTTGCCCATCACTGTTAGGGGGTCACATGACCATAGCAGGTCTGTAGGACTTCATGGACCCTCTGATCTTTACATACTCGTAAACATCTGACCTGTAACAGAACCACAATCCCAGAGCTACTCTCAGACAAAAGTATGTGGACACCTGACCACTACACCCATACCGCATGCTTCCTGATGTCCAGGACGTCGAGGAGGCTCCAGTTCCAGTTCATCCCAGAGCTGATGGTTCCGTGAGGTTGAGTTCAGTCAGGGCTCTGAGTTCTTCTGCTCCAACACACTCTTAACACACCGTGTCTCCACGGAGCTGGATTTGTGGATCTTACAGGGGCGTCGTCATGCTGGAGAAGGGGGTTCAGTTAGTTCCTCTTAGGTCCAGTGAAGGGGAACATTAATGTTACAGGAAACATAGACACATTCTGCACCATTTTGTGTTTCAGAGAAGCACAGGTGGGTGTGATGGTCAGGGGTGCACATACTTTTCCCCTGGGGATGATTACATCACACAATTCTGTGTAAGAAACTAAACCAGTCTGAATAGAGCTTCAGGCAGCCAGTCAGAGTCAAAGTGTCACATGTTGAATTTTAATTCAGTAAAGAGAAATGAAACAGTATTTATTATTTATTTTATATGATGTAAAAATCAGTGTTTATTCGTTGGTCCTCTTGATGAATTAAAGAAGTCTTGATATTAGAGAGAGAGAGAGTTTTAACTGTAAGCAGTTACACACAAACACCTCCTCCATGAATGTTTCGTCCCATCACCTCTTTCCTTATATGGTCACTTCCTGTTCTTCTTCACATCATACTGTAAGTCATCACATATATCTCTCTGTCTGACGTCATTTTGTCGTCTGTCCTGTTTTTCCACCTTGTTGCCGCCTCTTTCCTTATATGGTCAGTATTTCCTCCTCTTCTTTGACTCAGTATCAGAGTTATGTCCGTCCCGATTCTGTCCCGGTTTACCCTCCGTACCCAGTGCGCCGTGAGTCCAGTGTTCCTCACCGCTTTCCTTATATGGTCAGTGTTTCCTGTGCTACTCTTGAGCTGGTTTTAAGGACCTGTGGTGTGTATACAGTATTATGGGATGTCTTTCCAATTAATATTATTATTATTATTATTATTATTTCATGCTATAATCCCATTAGGTCAGGTAGCACAAACTGGTTTTGTGGTCGCACTTCTAAGCGACTCTCTCAGCTTGCCTTTGCCCTTTAACATTGTTTTCGACCCGCACAAGTCCACTGTGTGTGTGAATAAAAATAAAGTGTGTGTTGATTCTGTAACAGGAGCACACTCTGCGCTGATCTCCGTGTTGCTAGGTTGCTCGACATGAGCACAAGCCAGTGCAGTCAGGTGGCCGATTAACAAACGTCACTTAAGACGCTGGACAAAGGTGTGTTAAAAACAGTCTGGAACCCAGCCTCGGTTATTTGATGCGTTTATTTTGATCGTCCCAGCTTTCCCATGTGACTGCTCCACAATCTGGCACGCTCTGGTTCCGCATTAGTGTCCCGTTACCATGGAGACCATGTGATGTTTGTTTGTTTATTTAGAGCAGGATGCAGGCTTTGCGTTTGCCCTTCAGCTGGAGGTCGAGGTCCAGCAGGAGAGCCAGAAAGTTCCTGTTGGGGTAGATGGCTCGTTTCTGGACGAGGCGCTGGATGGCCGAGCGCAGAGACATGTGCTGATACAGCATCAGGTACGCCAGAACCAACGAGGACGAGCGGCTCATACCCATAATGCAATGCACCAGCACTTTCCCTGTAAATGAAAACAAACACCGATCATTCACATGCAACATACCGGACCGGTTCAGGTAGTAGTTTGAAGATTCCATGAGCCCTATTTAGACAGGATTGGTTTCTCATGTACACGTGTGTAATGTAGTTATTTAAGGAGTTTTATCCAGTTTCACTTTGTGTAAAAAGGCGTGTCAGAGAAGAGACGCTTCTGATGGTTTAATGTGTGGCCACGCCCCCTACAGCAAGTGTTTATAATAAAGATCAAAACAATCAGTGCGTATTAAACTTGGAGTGTTTAGTGTAAAAAAGACATCCTGGTTATTAATATGCAAATTAGGAATGCTAATTATCCCGAAAGCTCCGCCCCATCTGCTGTAATGACTCTCACCATCCACAGATTTCAGGCCGCTGTGTATGAACTCTGCAGCAGGTTTGAAGTAAACGTCCAGGTCGAAGTGGGTCGAGTCGTCTGCCGGGATCCCGCAGTAGACGAAGCTGGTGCCATAGAACTTTTGGTCCCCGATGCTGCCGCGTTTGGAGTGTGCGGCGTTCAGGATGTGAGTGATGCCGAGCCGCTGCAGCGTCGTCCGGTTCTGAGCGACTCCCCTGGGTGACACCGAGCTCACAGTCATGATTACACATCACACACACACACACACACACACACACACACACACACACACACACTCTACACTGTAACTTACTAAAGCTTTAGGTATGTTCCCTTTCATCAAATACCTTCTGGGTCAAAGGTCAAATGACCTTCAAATCAATAATAAAAATAATAATCCATTTAACAAGTTTAAATGTACATTATAAACAAATTTATGTTTTATTCTTTCCTTATATAGTCCTGTGTTTATTGTAATCTGAATAAATACTGTTAATGTTTAATAACCGCGCAAATATTATTCACTTCATTATTAATGCTGAGACTTAAAAAAAAAAGAAAGAAGTCAATGAATTAAAATTTTAAATAAAAATGAATTAATAAAATTGTTACTGCATCACATTTAGATAAAATGACAGAAGTAAATTACAAAAGGAAAAACAAAAAGGTTTAAATGTAAAAGCTAATAGTTAGACAATCAGTAAACTTTATCTATATTAAATATATTAACTATACTTAATTTTATTAATTATAACTAAATTAACTATAACTACATTAAAGATTGTATTATTTGTTAATGTACATTTTGACTTTATTATAATGAATATTAATAAAGGATGAGCTGGTGAATATCACAGTCTGTTGTTTATATTGGAAGTGGACGTGCAGTGTGTATGGAGTGTGTGTGCCATACAGTATGTAGACTCCGTGTGTGTGTGTGTGTGTGTGTGTGTGTGTATACTGTGTGTGTATACATACACATTACTGATGTAGAGATTTGGCCAGACTTCATCTATTTGGTGCAGATCCAGAGTGCAGGAGTCTAAAACTTTCTCTAGGTCCTTTACTGACAGGTACTCCTTCCTCATGTGTCTTCCAGCTGCCATTTTCTGTGTGTGTGTGTGTGTGTGTGTGTGTGTGTGGTCATAAAGCACTTGGCTGCGTGCCTGTGTGTGTGTGTGTGTGTGTGTGTGTGCTGTGCCAGTGATTAGAAAGAGCAGGTGGAGATCTCTGTGCCTACATTTAGGTCTTCAGGATTGTGTTACACACACACACACACACACACACACACACACACACACGTAATTGCATTTTTTAGAAGAACAACACGTCATACTTTTTGTCCATTTATAGTAATATTTAATAAATAAGTAATATTTAATGTTGTGAAACGCCTGTGAGTGACGTTATAGCAGATATACACACTGGTTCTCTCAGCAGCCAGTTTTTTTTCTCTCTTTTGAAGGTAATAAATAAATAAATAAATAAATAAAAACACAGCTTTTCAT
Organism: Clarias pachynema; assembly: GCA_030014365.1. Lineage (NCBI taxonomy): Eukaryota > Metazoa > Chordata > Actinopteri > Siluriformes > Clariidae > Clarias > Clarias pachynema. The sequence continues at coordinate 26,635,005 of JAQMYL010000006.1, read as the reverse complement.
CAATAAACTCCTCTTCATGCGGTTGTTGGAGGCTGTGTGTTGCGTAGTCTCATGTCGAGAGCTCGGAGCTGCCGGAGGAATCCGCGGTTTGGGAAAATCCATCTGCGCTGTTTGATCGTGTTGACGGCGTCCAGCAGGGGGAGCCGGTGGTGGATCATTAGATAGGCGAGGACTAAGGAAGCAGAGCGGCTCACACCTACTGCACAGTGCACCAGCAACCGTGCTACATACACACACACACACACACACAATGTGGAGATGGAGATAGATATATACAAAAACACCCATCCCTTCAGAAGCTCCACCCCCTAAATTAATGGATTCACTTTGCCAAAACAGCAACGCTAACAACCGCGCTAGCTGACCGATATTAATATCGAGGCCGTAAAGTAAAGGTGGTTCTGTGGGTCTGGTGTGGTGGTGTAACTTTACCTCCAGGAGACTCCAGGACCTGATGGATGTAGTCCGCACACGGCTGGAAGTAAGGAGAGAGATTAAAGGACGGCGAGTCGTCTGCAGGAACGCCGTAGTACTCCACGGACGAGCCGTAAAACGCGTGGCTGCCGAGGCAGTGCGCCTTCCCGTGAGCAGCGTTCAGGACGTGTGAGATCCCGAGCTTCCACACGCTGTAGCGATCGTTAGCTATCGACCTACAGACAGGACAGAAAGTCTGAGTGCGCTAACATGTAGCTAGGGGTTTCTCAGCAACGTGGGCGCTAGGGATTAGCTAGCTAACTAGTACGTAGCAAGGTACAGTGTACAGTGACTGTGGAAATGATACCAAACTGTCAACATTTCTCAAGAGTGTGTTGGTGAATGAATTAGAAATGTTGATTATCGTTAATCTGACACCGTAATTAGACTTAATGTCGACTGGTAACTGAAGATGGGTTTAAGCTCATACTGATAAACGCTTTCACGGCTTCACAGATTCAAATTTATGATAGAAAATATCGGCTGTTAAAGTGTAGACTTTGTTTTTGGCCGTACTGCTGCGTTAAATATCTTCCCCTTTAATACACACGCTGGACTCACAGAACTCACATGTCTCCCAGGAACAGGTTGGGCCAGACCTCGTCCACATGATTTCCGCTCCGTTTCCCTCCATACAGAATCCTCTCCAGCTCCTTCGATGAGGGGGTTTCACACCGTGTGTCCATCTCACACACACACACACACACACACACAGGTCGATCATGATGTGTGCAGTGACAGTGGCAGGTGCTGAACTCTGTTCTAAAATTAAACCACTAATATATAATGTGTTGTTGTTGTCATGGTCATTATAAACCCACATCAGATTGGGTTTTTATATCCTACATGATATTCATGGTTCATTATGGGTCGTGACAGATACACACACAAAAGCCACACCTCCTTTACTGCACATAGGTCATGCTGTACGTTATCTGTGAAAGACGATACGTGATTGGCTGTTCAAACCATGCAACAAGATTGGTTCTTGATACATTGATACGTCTTTGCTCACATCCTCTGGATTAAAACAGGTCATGAGTTTGTGCCAGAGCTCATTCATTTTCAAGAATGAATGCAATTTTAGCAAAAATATGATTGCGGGTTTGTCACATGTATTCCGTTCTGACTGTCCTCATTCAAGTCACATGTGTGGGTCAGGTGACTGTACAAAGAAACATCAAAGCGTTCCCCAATCAGAAGCCCTGGATGTCCACCATCTGCTCAAAGCATGCAACACAACCTTCAGTTCTGGAGGCCGTGATGCCTACAGTGTCACCAGAGCCAATCTGAGGAAGAGAATCTGCAAAGCCAAACATGTACACAAGCAGCTTGAGGAGCACCTCAACTCTGCTGACCCCCCATAGGATGTGGCAAAGGATTCAGGCCATCACTGACTTCAAACCAACCAGCAGGGCACCTCTAACCCATGCTCAAAGCAGAGCTATTACCAGGTGAGCAGCAACTCACATTCTCCACCTCTGAAGTATGTGCTAACCTTAGCAGGGTGAATACAAGGACAGCAGCTGGCCCTTTCCTATCACCCAGAAGATGCCATTTCCACAGTGCCCCATTCGACCTTAACTCACCTGGACAACCCAACACTTATGACAGAATGTCTGTATGTTCTTCGATTTTAGCTCAGCTTTCAATACAGCCAGCCCTTACAAACTAGTCTTGAAGCTAAATCAGCTTGGCTTCAGCTCCTCTAGTCTCACCCTCAGCACTGGAGTTCCTCAGGGATGTATACTGCGCCTGCTTTAATACTCCCTTTTCACTCATGACTGCGTAGCTGTATATGCCTCTATGCCTCCACCAAGCATTTTCAAGTTGTAGATGACACCTTGGTGGTAGACCTGATCAGAGAGGAGATCCAGCACCTAAGATAGGATTAAGATTCACTTATTTGTCACATATACCTTAGAGCAGGGTGTACCTTACATATCCCAGTTAGGAAGCTGGGGTCGGAGTATAGAGCATAATAGGGAGCAGATAAAGGGATCAACAATGGCAGCTTGATGGTGCTGGGGCTTGAACCCCTGACCTTCTGATCAGTAACCCAGATCCTTAACTGCTTGAGCCTCCACTGGACTACTAGTAGAATGGGGTGAAGAAAATAAAATGGAACTCAACACCAAGAAGACAAAGGAAATCATTGTGGATTTCAGACGAGTTGGCAATCACACTCATGCTTTCATTCACATCAAGGGAGTTCCACAGAGTCCACATCTTTAGCTCCTCATCCACCAAAGTGAACCAGGTACTAGTTCATGTCTGGTACAAGAGCCGGTTCACAGTCACATAATTACATCACATCTTAACTTTCCTGGCAATGTTAGCTGCAATGCTAGCGGCAAAAACAAAAAAAAGCTAGTGGCAAAAAATGTTAGTGGCAAGCCAACAAAAGAAATTGGCAAACTTCAACATGGCTTTACGAGCAGTTCTCCTGGCTTTATCATTACTAGAAAGCATTTGAGCTGCCCATTGCATATTTAGTAGATTTTTTTAAAGATGGTGGTCACAAACCTATAGTTGGTGGTGATAAAACCGCCGCATCTCCTGACAAAAGCAGATCTTTGTTCTGCCTCAACAAAGTGTGCAAACTAGCTCCGGTACCACCTTAGTAGAAAATGATCTCACCTGGTCACTGGACTCTTCTCTCCTGATCAGAAAGTCACAACTGACTACATACCTTAAAGTACTGTATCTTCTTCTTCCGGCTGCTCCCGTTAGGGGTCCATTAGTGTATCCATCTAACTCTATCTTCCACATCTTTCACATATGATATACTTCCATACACATACACCATGTCTTTAATACCCTGCACCCTCTGTACATTAATCACCCTCACCCCTGTACATACAGAGGTGTCAAGTAACGAAGTACAAATACTTCGTTACCTTACTTAAGTAGAAATTTTGGGTATCTATACTTTA
>JAQMYL010000006.1:26406527-26418843 GCA_030014365.1 Clarias pachynema | reverse complement strand
CACAGTGTGATTCCTGCCTCAATTAGTTCTTTTTTGTCCAGTAGTTGTAGTAATAATAATTACACTATAGAACTTGGGCCATTACAGAGCTGCAGCACATTTAGTAAGGTAAGCAAATAAAATGTAAAAAAAAATTTTTTTGAACATCGATAATGAACAGTTTCATTAATATAATGCCTGATTTGTTGTTATAGAAGATTAATCGGAACCTTCTGATGAGAATTCAACAATGTGTAAGAAAGTTAAACAAAGTATGCAGTAAAAGGTCACCTGATTTAAAAACTGAAATGGTGAATAAAGGTAACAGAGATGTCATTTTTGTACCTTTGTATGACTTTTTTTGGTCCTGTTTTCTTGACACCAGCCGAATCTCCACGCAGTACAGCCAGAAAGTTTTCTGCTGAAACCTCCTGATAATCAACAATTTATAATTCAACTTTTATTCATTTATTTATTTATTTTTCATTTATTTATTACAGGACACTTCACCTCGCCAGTGTAGTCCTTTAGAACCCCGGGGTAAACATTCGGGCCGTCTGGGACGTTGATTAATTCTCCAGGAGTTGGATTTCTGTACAGAAATATAAGACATAAGTAATATAATAATTCTTATCATATATTTATCATATACAGTGGTCCCTCAGCAAAACTTTCAAAACTTCAATGAAAAGCCAAGCGAATTTAAGTGTTTACAGGGTTTTTTTTTTTTTTTTTTTGCATTTTGTGTATAATTTAGTGAAGACGTGGCACCATGGGTCCCAAGAATGTTATCAAGTAATTGGTAGTAAGAAGAAAAGGGAGCCGCTTTCAGTTTAATTTTTAAAGCAGCCGGTGCCAAGAGGAATCATAAAGTTAAAGTTAAGTGAGGTTTAATGTCTATTTATTTCATATTGTACTTCAATTATATGTCTTAACGTATGTTTTGTTTATACTGTTAGAAATTGGTAATATTGATAATATTTTGGTTTAGCTGGATTATCTGCATTTACATTATTTCCTATGGGAAGATACACAGTGATATGAAATTTCTGGATCTCAGCAACAGAATAAATTTGTATGTCGAGGTACCGCTGTACATAGGATGTAGTACTTATAAAAACAGAGAAATAATGAATGACAATTACTTGACTGTTCTATTTGACTGTTCTATATCTCTGCACTGCAAAATTAATAAATTATGCCACTCTGAAAATTAATTTTAGAATGAATAATTTAAAAAACACACTAAAACACTGGCAAAAAAATTAGTCATGAGAACAGTTTAGCCCGTAGGACCTGCATTAAACTACACCTTGCTCGGGTCTAATTGCTATAGTGCCAAAATGAAAGAAAAAACAAGTTTATGATTATTCCTGGTCCATAAAGGTAAAAAAATTAAAAGCTATAAAATCATTGTATCCTCATTCAGATTGAAGCTACTCCTACTCATCAACTCATATTTTCATATATTTTTTCATACAGTATATATTTTTGTGCAGTCTAATCTGGGAGATGTTTCTTACTCTTTGTAAAGACACACTCCTACAGACGAGCTCTATACTCACTGTGGATTATATGCAACATCATCATACATCATCACCACAATCTGCTCGTCAGGAACACCGCTGTGGTGTGCGACCTGGTAGGCGTGGCACACGTTGGCCTGAAAAGAAAAAAACCGCTGCTTAAAAAAAAGCTATTAAGCTTCACCTGAAAAAAATTTATCATATAACATACTGTCATTATGGGTGAACATCATCTAACACAAAATCTAACTCAGTGTGTTTAATATTCACACCTGGACATCGTAGTCTTCCCAACCATTAGACCCTCCAGCAAGGAGAACCCAGTGTTTGCCCTGACTGGCCGTGTCCATGTTCCTACAAAGCAGAAAAGTACAAATCAGGTGTCTCTGGCGGTTGTGAGGGGATTCACAAAACTAAAAGTTATAAACTACATTGAATATCAAAGCATCATAGCAGTTAGATTCATAAGATTCATGAGAGTAATCCTCTGCACACTCGTTACATTAGAAGACCTTAATTTAACAGGAGTAAGGAGTCTCCAGTGTCAGCACTTTGTAACCGCCAACTTTGGGATTTCTGTCATCTTCAGGAGAGAGGAGTTTCTTTGTGTTTCTAAGTAACATGACATGATCTGCTTTTTATTATTTTTTGGCTTTTAATATCTAACTTTAAGAGAGAATAAAAGACAGGCTGGTGAGGAGACAACTGTTTATAGATGTTATAACATCAGGATCTAACTTGTTTCATGGACGTTCCACAGCATTAACATGAACTTGAATTTTTTAAAATGTATGTAATAGAGTAAAGTGGTATAAGAGGAATAAAACACATATTTTTTATATTACACTGCCTTGGCATTCAGGATTTGTACACACACGCACACGCACACACACACACACACACACACACACAATCTTTACTACTTATAAATTACATCAGTAATTTTGGAGCATTCTACTAGTAAGTTGTAAAACTGATCGTCTACTGGATTATTGGTGTTGAATAAAAAGTAGAAATGTGTCGACTCTTACCTGAGTTCTCTCCTGTGAGGGCTTCAGCTCAGAGTTAGTTTGAGTGAGTATCTGAAATGGTGCGTCTGGAGTTTTATATCCAGCAAACAATCCACTTTCACTTCCTCTCCTGAGCATCTTACACATGTATAAACCATATACATTTTTTTTTCTTCACTTTTCTGTCAGTGTAGTAAATGCTACATGTAATAAAAGTGACGTTCAGACAAAGATATAATATCCAGCCCAGCTCCTGCCCCCTGCTCTGGAAAGATTTATTTTCAAGCTCAAGCTTATTTGACTCTTTTACTTTCTAAATCTCTTTCAGTGTCATGTGTCGTTCTTATAGTACGATTCAGTCTTTTCATAGAAAACTCTCTGGCACAGAATAATACTAAGAAACAGGAAGTGTTCCAAGTCTGTTGGAAAGTCAAAGAAGCTGCAGTTATACATTTTAAAACATCTGCTGATCACCTTCACTTGAAAACCAAAAATAAATAAAGAATCTTTCTAGTTTATGTACAAAACTGTTTGACAATCCCATTAATTGGAATCGATCTCTCCTTGATGATGTCGACACACATCTAAGAGGCCCAGAGCACCAAACTGCCAGAGGGTCTGCTTTAAAGAACTAGGGCACACTTGTTGATGATTCACAGATATTAATGATCATTTTTGGGTGATTAATGAGAGTTGGGGTTTAGTACAAGGGGCGTTCAACTCAAACCGGGACTTATGACGAAATTTCTGGGAAAGACTTCAAGCACAGTACGGTGAATTAAGGATACAAACGTTTTAAAGAAGGCCGTACATCCCGAATGATGATCCCGACGAGGCTCAGAGCCCACTTCAGTTGTTCCCAACATTCAGCAAGTGGAATGCCTGATCCTTAAAAATCGATGGATAATAGATCATAAATAACAAAAACCTACTCCTTCTTCTCCTTTTTCTTATTATTATAATGGAAGAAATGACTATTTCGATGGAAACACTTAATCGTTCTATACGAACGACACATGACACTGAAAGAGATTAAGAAAATAAAAGAGTCAAAGAAGCTTGAGCTTGAAAATAAATCTTTCCTTATGAGGTGGGGGAGGGGGGAGGGGGTGGACATGCTGTATATTATATCTTTGTCTCAACCTCAAGCATTTATTTGAAAGAAACAATAGTTAATTAAAAGTCTTATAATGTTTGTATTGTATAAAGTTTACACAAATATACAGGATACAGAGAGTTTAATAATACAGTATCATTACACATGTCCAGTGTAATTCCAGTGCAGTATATATATATTTTAAAATGTTTTAATGTTTCCAGGTCAAAATAAAACCTGCTGATAGCTGATGCTCAGGAGAGGAAGTGAAAGTGGATTGTTCGTGGATATAAAACTCCAGACGCTTCGTTTCAGACACTCACTCAAACTAACTCTGAGCTGAAGCCCTCACAGGAGAGAACTCAGGTAAGAGTCGACACATTTCTACTTTTTATTCAGCACCAATAATCTGATTTCAGAAGCAAGGAAAAAGTTTAATATTTACAAATTAGTGGCAGAATATTTTAATTAAAAAAAAAAAAAACACTCCAAGTTAGTATCACAGTGGATTATAGGTTAGTCTCGTCACCTCACATCTCCAGGGTAAAACTTTGATTCATGCTTTTGCTCAGTGTGTGTGTGGAGTTTGCAGGTTCTTTCACATTTCACATGTTCTTGATACTTGGTGGGTTTCCTTCAGGTACTCCAGTTTCCTCCACAGTCCATATATGCTGCCGATTGATTGGTATTTCCGAGTTGCCTGTAGTGTGTGTGCCTGAGTTCACTAAGCTCCAGACCCCCTGTGATCCTACATAGGATAATAACTACTGTATAAGAAAATAATACTCGTTAATACTCGTTCTTAAAGGTAAAATATTGTGGCAAGAAAAAGTATGTGAACCTTTTGGAAGTTCATGGTTTCATGCATTATTTTGTCATGAAATGTGATCTGATCTTAGCTTATGTGAGCCATGCCTCACCGAAAGAGCTTTCAGAGGATCTGGGATCAAGAATTGTTGACTTAAATAAATCTGGAAAGGGGTAAAAAAAAAAAAAGTGATTTCAAAGACTTTAGAAATTCACCAATCTACAGTTGGAGACACAAATGAGCAAATGGAGACACTTTGAGACTGTGGTTACTCTACCAAGAAGTGAGTGCCCAGTTAAAATAACCTGAAGAGCTCAACGTCAGTCAATGAGTTAAAGACACAACCCCGAGTGACAGCCAAAGATTTGAGGCATCATTGGAATTGGTTAACATCTGTGTTCATGAGTCTACAGTCTGTAAAACATTGAACAAATAGCGTACTAAAAAGAACATTGCTGCATGCCTGAAGTTTGTGAAAGAGCACATTGACACTCCACAGTGGTATTAGGAAAATGTTTTGTGGACTGATGAAACTAAGATTGAACTATTTGAAAAGAACACGCAGTACATCTGGTGCAAAACGTGTACTGCATATCATCATGAAAACATCATCCTAACCATAAAGTATGGTGGAGGAAACATTCTTCAGGATAATGTGAGAATGTCTGTACATCAGCTGAAACTCTGTTGAAGTTGGGTGATGCAAAAGGACAATGACCCAAAACACCAGAGCAAGTCCACAACAGAACAACTTCAGAAAAACAAAATCCACCTTTTGGAACGGCTGAGTCAGAGTTCAGATCAGAACCCAATCAGAGCTCAGATCAGAACCCAATTAAGACGTCCAAAGAATATGATGGAGCTAATGCAGTTCTGCCAGGAAGAATGGGCTAAAATTCCTCCTCAATGATGTGCAGGTCTGATACACAGCTACAGGAAGCTCATTGCAGATGCAAAGCAGAATTACAGAATTACAAAAGAAATTTATGAAAGTGTGTATGAAATGTGAGAAAATGTGTATGAATTAAAATTATCAGATTGTCCCTGATGAACAAGCCGAGAGCGACGGTGCTGAGGGAAAAACTTCCTTTGCTGGTAACAGGAAGAAACGTTGAGAGGAACCAGAATCAACAGTGAAAACATCCTCATTTGAGTGATAACGGATAGCAGGGATTGATCTGCACTCATACTGTGTGTTAGGAGGCTGGAAGTTCAGTATAACAGGAGATGTGGAGAAGTTCATATGGAATCCAGTTCGTTATTGGATCCTCAGGTAGACAGCATCAGCCGAGGCCAGGACCATCTTCATGGTAAAGTGGAACCGTCCCCAGTAACCCCACACACCCCAAGCAGACCCCACGGGGCATCCATGTGACGAGATCTCCAACCAGAAGCGGGGCACCAGGACGAGTCAGACAGGTCCAGAGGGCAGGGGGGTTGGTGGGCTGGATCACTGACATTTCAGGAGCAACATGTATAGATCGACAGAGAGAGGGAGAGGTAGAGAAGAGAAATAACAGTTAAGTATGTTCATCGTCACTTAATGTATAAAGTGAATGTATATTTAGTGTAGAGTGCATGCAGGGACTCCAGCAGGACTAACTATGACATCATAACTAAAAGGGAGAGTACAAAGGAAACACAGACATGAGGGGGAACGGATGTAAAGCAACCAGTCACTTCATCATCTACTTATCAATACGCTTGACTTAGATGAAGATCAAATCACATTTAATAAAAATGAATGCCGGAAAACCATTGCCATTTAAAAAAAAAAAAAAACAGCTTATCACATTTGCATCAGTGCGCAGTTTATTACTCTCGTTAATAAAATTAATATAACCTTGCACTATCATCAGAAACTCTGTTATTATGCTTTAAGCTTAGTTGTTTAGTTTTATTAATATATATTTCATTAATAATTTCATATAGTTTTGTTAATATCATTACTGGTGACACCTGAGTTTCAGTTTTCTGCTTTGTAGGAACATGGATACGGCCAGTCAGGGCAAACACTGGGTTCTCATGGCCGCAGGTTCTAACGGTTGGAAAGACTACAGCGTCCAGGTGTGAAAACTAAACACACTGAGTTAAATTTAGTGTTAGATGACGTTTTCACATGAAATTAATAGAATTAATTCTTCATGAAGTATCGGTCTGTTTCAGGCCAACGTGTGCCACGCCTACCAGGTCGTGCACCACAGCGGCGTTCCTGATGAGCAGATTGTGGTGATGATGTATGATGATGTCGCTTATAATCCAAAGTGAGTATGGAGCCCGTCTGTAGGAGTGGGCGGGGCCAAGGAGTGAACAACAACTCTCAAATTAGACTACACAAAAATGCAAAACATACTTCATTGCAGTGACGCAAAATATATTTATGGTTCTTAAAACATGGAATAAATTACATTACAGAGACATTTTTTGAGGTGTCTGTTTCTGGTTCTGATGAAGACCATTTAAAAATAATGTTGTTAAGTAGGAATGATAACTAGCTTGAATCTGAGTGCTAGATAAAATGTTTATATTTAAAAAAATATATTACTACTGTACTTATAGTTCATGCACAATCAGACACCTGTTCTTCTCTCTTTTTTGGCGCTAGTGTAAGTGTGAATACTAAGTGCTAAATGTATTTTAATGCAGGTCCTATGAGCTAAACTGTTGTTTTGCTTTAAATTATTATTTTACCCTTTTAGGTAACAGTACAGTGTTTTAGTGTATAAATGATTCATCCTTTCAGAGTGACAACAGAAAAATGAGAAATCAAGTATTTTACTGATTTAGAACTTTTTTAGGTTTAAACAAACACATCAAACAAACATTTGCCATTCATTATTTCTTTGGTTTATTATTATATTACTTGTCTGTCTTATATTTCTGCACAGAAATCCCATTCCTGGAAATGTAATCAACGTACCAGACGGCCCGAATGTTTACCCCGGGGTTCTGAAGGACTACACTGGAGAGGTGAAGTGTCCTGTAATAAATAAATAAATAAATAAATACTGTAAATAAATAAATGAATATGCTGATTATGGTATATTTGTTAAGTTTAATTATAAATTGTTGATTATCAGGAGGTTTCGGCTGAAAACTTTCTGGCTGTACTGTGTGGAGATTCGGCTGCTGTCAAGAAAACAGGACCAAAAAAAGTCATACAAAGGTACAAAAAACATCTCTGTTACCTTTATTCACCAGTTCAGTGTTTAGATCAGGTGACCTTTTACTGCATACTTTATTAAACTTCCCTAAACACTGTGCCATTATGGATTCTGGTCAGAAAGTGTTGATTAATTTTCAATAACAGCAGCTCAGACAGCAGTGCAGCTACAAATCACAGGTTTATAATAATGAAACTCTTCTACTCAAACCGGCCGGCCTCATGTCAGGCTCAAACCATTCTGATGTCTAATGTTTTTAAAGACTTCGTTACCAACACAATTTGAGTGAATAATTGTAAAATATTTGTTATGTGACAGATATAAATTGATGTTGCATTTTGCTTTGCATCCTCTTTTATGATATGGTACAATTACATACTGCAAAAACAGCTTCAGAGAGTAATTAGTGCAAAAATGGGAACTGCAACAAGCAATAACAGAGGCACGAATCGCATTACTTCATTTAAGAAGTAATGCGATTTTATTAACAGAGTTGGCTGAATGAGCTCATTCAATATCACTCCACTGCTCCAAAACTATTGCTTTATGACAAATAATCAGAATTAAATCTAATAAAGTGCAAACTGTGTGAATGATGTACAGACCTGGCCATTAAGAATGCGCGTGTTTTCCCGCGAGATGCCGCAATTTGGCACGCGGCAACATTCGGGAAATCCCTTTTCTCAAAACGTGCGTTTTTAATGGCCAGGTCTGTACAGAACATTTTCTACTGTTACACTCAAAATAGAAATAGAAATAATTAAAAATTAAAGGCAGAAAATTCCACCCAAGTAAAATAAGTCGATTAAACAAAAATAAGCAATGACAAATGATAAACCAAATTGAGTCCCCAGACTGTTAGATTTAAAATGAAAGTTGACTAGATGATGTGTCCGCCGCTCATCTGCGCGCTTGGGGAACGTCTGTGCTATGAGAGAGACAAACATACTGTACACATACACACAGCACGCATGATGGTGTCTGAACGTTCTTTTTGATTTATTCACACAAAAAAGAGGCATGTAAGCACTAATTTCCTGAATCTGCTACATCAAAATCATTTGCATGTTATATAGAAATATTGTACAGCTTGCGTGCTGTGCGGGCGTGTGTGCATGCATGTGTGCGTATGTTTGTGTGTGTGTTTGGGGAAACAGTAGTTTATATCCATATGTAAGAAATGTTTGTGCACCACAGTGATTGTCTCACCACAAAACAGTGTGAAAACTAAATATAAATCTGTCTCCTCTATAATGCCTTTTTATGGCCTAGTTGCAGCTCCTTACAGGTGATATAACGTAAGTAAGATGTAAGTCAGACTGGGACATTTTTGCAACATCGAAATCGATGGCAACAAACCACTGCTACTCAACTGTTCACATGATGACACATCTACCGGTTTATTGCAAATATAGTGTGTTTTTGAGCGAGTATCAGGATTAGCAGTGTTCTCTGACATTAAAACAAGGATCTTATACACAAAATCTGTGAATGTTAATAGCTTTTTTTTTTGTAGTGCTAGTTGTTATGGTAGTCATGAATTATGATGCTTAAAAGTTAAAGAGCTTATTTACACTCTCCAAACTTTGGAACCTCATAAAATGAGTATTCTGATCATTGATTGTTGATCATTTGTCAATAATTATAATTTCTTTTCATTGTTTTAGTGGTGAAAATGATTCTATCTTCGTCTACTTATCAGACCACGGAAATAAGGGAATCTTTCACTTTCCTAATTCCACGGCAAGTTTAATAGGTTTTCCATGTCATATAAGATTAGATTCAACTTTATTATCATTGTGCAAAATTCATGTATAATATCAGTGAAATTCAGAATTCAGAGCTCTTATGTTGTTAAATGTTTTGCACACAGTGTATCGTTATTCTGTTTTTTTTTTTCTTTTATCCTGTTCCAGCTTTATGCTCATGATCTCATCAAGACAGTGAAGGCGATGTCAGAGAGTCACAAATTTTCAAAAGTATGTACTATAACTACTAATGTAACTTTCAGCACATCTGTAACTCTGTAAGATCTGTTAGAATCCATGTCAAGGTTTGTTTACAGGACAATCTTAGTCAAGTCAGTCCAAGTTTTAAAAACACTCTAATTAACAAAAAAATTAACAACATAAATTCAGATCAAAAGGCACGGTCAAAATCTATAGATATTGGAATCAGAGCATGAGGTTTTGAAGGTCAGAAAGGTCATACACAAACGGATAATTATACAATAACACAGCTCTGACCTCACACAAATACCTGGCAAACTGTAAGGTTTCATCAGAACTGAATAGTTAGTTAATGTATATAGACATCATTTTCTCTAAATGGGACGTACCACAGCAATTCATTAATAAGTTATCAATTTTATTTTATTTTCTGTTATTGTTGTTTTATATGTCATAATGCATACTACAAATTATATATAGTTATATTTAAAATTCAAATTTCAACAATATTTTAAATCATGGTTAGATCAGGTTTACATTAGCACCAAACCTCACACGGCTACACCACTAAAGTCACTACAATGACTTTTCATGTACTGTTTAGAAGGGGTCGCTTTTTTTTTCATATCAGAAACTCTGAACATCTTTACCTCATGATTAACAAGACAGATGCAGAAATTTGTCTCCATTCTTTCATATCCTCCTGCCTCCTTACTTTTGACGTTCCATGCATCTTCTACAATAAAAACAAAACTCTGCAACTAGAATTCATTCAAATTCTATCTCCAGATCATCTGCTCTTTTATCTGTTCCAGTGTTTACTTGTTGTTCTGTTCTCGGTGGCCATGTGTGTAGGCCTGTGTTGTTCCATACACATTTGAAAATGTTCATACTGTATTTCTAATAAATTTTGTGTGTGTGTGTGTGTGTGTGTGCTGATGTTCTGTACAACCTGCTCCATGTTTGCAGATGGTGATTTATTTGGAATCATGTCTTTCTGGTTCGATGCTGGATCAGCTGTCTGAGAGGAACGGTCAGTGTGATATCTACTTACTGTAAACTCGCAGTTATGTTCAGGTTCGATCTTCTCACGTGACTGAAACGTCATAAAACGTGTGTGTTTCAGTGTACGCCGTTTCATCCTGTAAGCCTGATGAGTATACCTATGCCTGTTTCCTCGACAAGAAAAGAAATACATTTCTCTCTGATCTCTTCAGCTTTAACTGGCTGCAGCACATGGACACGGTGAGTGTTTAAACTGTTACAGTCAGGAATTAATACTTTAATGCAGTATGTTTACACAACATCTGTTCATCTTCATGTCACTTTAAAGGTAAAATTCACCACGACGTCATTTGGAGATCAGTTTTCCTACCTGGAGAGAAACGTGAGTAAGGATGCGAAGAAGTCAGGAGTGACTGAGACACCATGTAACTATGGCGACAAGGTACAACAACTATAAATTAAGTACACATTTGTAAAGTTTTACCAAGTTTTTGTCCCATAACAAATTATTACACTGACAAACATTGTATTATTCATGAAAATTTAATGTTAATGACAATATTTAAACTCTTAGTGTTTACTTGAGTGTAATGCTGTATTTATTCTTCATTACTTCATGTTATGTAGAGAATGATGAAGTTAATGTTAAGTGAATTTTTTGGAGACTCCTCGTCCTCTGTCTGTGAGACCTACACGTCTCATCTCCTGAACGTCCAAGTGTCTGATGTAGTAGAAATTACACAAATTCCACTGAAAATCCAAGAAAATGAAATAAAAAATGAACAGGACCTGGAGAAGAGACAAGAACTGCAAAGACAATATGATGATCTTATAAGTGTGAGTAAACCTCTTCTACTGTACTGTTTAATTTACTGTCTTTATTTCTGAATAAAATAAATGATACACTCACTGTATCCACATCCTGAGTTTTATTCATTATCATAACACTAAGTAATAAACACTGTATGTTGCTGTTATACTAAAATACTGGGTGGTTTGATGAATGAGTTACTGTTGGACATACAAAATTTATTTATTTAAATGTATTCTTTTCCTATAGAAGCACGCCCCCTAGAGTTTTATTCCTCTTAAACCACAGCAATCTGTCAATATTATTATTTTTTATTTAGTAAAGAATGACACACTTATATTTTATTTGTTGCTAGTTACATGTTTTCAGATGTTCTATAAGTCTTTGTTTAAAGTTTAAATGATTTTGTGCAGCAGGTTGTGTAAATGATTATGAACAGCATCGGTCTGTATAACAGAAAAGTGTTTAGCAGTTCTGCAGTGTTTATTATCAGAGGAAACAAGGGTCAGGTGTGACACAACACCCAATAGTTCTCTGGGTCGTGTCTTCACTCCGCCCATCATATGATATACTCCACCCCCAAGTAATAGATACAGGTTAGATTAATATTTCAGTAATAAAATTAGAAAATGTTGACATGAATTAAATATTATTATGTAACACACCATGATATTTTTATTTTATAAACAGTCACTGTAGATTAAGTGTGTGTATTATGATCATATTTGTAGAAGAGGAAGACGGTGGATGAAGCGCTGCAGAAGATTGCTGAGCGCATAAACGCTTTAGGAGCTCTGACTGCAACACGTGAAGTGTCTCACACGTATGAGCTCAAAATCGTGGCCGAACATTTCAGGACAAATCTCTTCAACTGGGAAAAGGAGCCGGTATGTACATACACTACCGTTCAAAAGTTTTAGAACACTTGCAAATTTCTTTGTTTTTGTTTAGTGATTTATTTTCTACAT
>JAQMYL010000006.1:26301799-26315336 GCA_030014365.1 Clarias pachynema | reverse complement strand
ACACACACACACACACACACACACACACACACACACACACACACACACACACACACACACACACACACACAGGCTTCTAGAAATTAAACATCAGGGTGTTTTGGTAAATCCTATAACACTTTCTATATTCATGTATCTCTATATCTAAATATTTCCCAAATTGATCATGTTAATGTTGTTAATTAATTGATTTGTTAATTAAAGTGTCATTCACTTACTGGATCATTATTAATACATTTGTTATGAGTTTATCTTCTCCCAACAGAGTTCAGTGTCTTATGATAATCATGATGAATTGATTAATTGAATTGATTATTCACTAATTGGTATATTAAAGGGTAATTGTTCATTATAATTTCTTTAGTTTGTGCTACAGTCACTCTGTTAATAGGGATGTGTTTAAAGGCTGTGCTCGTCATTACTAGTAATATATTTTTATAACCTGAAGAAAGTTTCATGATTATTAATAAATGAACATTTTTTCAGGATTATTTGATAACTCCTTACTGCTAATGATGATGATGATGATGATGATTTTGCTTCTGGTTTGTTAGTCATACTATTATTATTCAATATTTTTTTAAAAGTGAAAACATATTTCTTTTCAGACATCTCCCAAAACCAAGTTCACCATCGATGGGCACAGTGGTGTACTGCGTGTCAAAGCGGGCGAGTCTCTCGACTACGAGACCTCCAGCACACACTTCATCACTGTAG
Source organism: Clarias pachynema (assembly GCA_030014365.1). Taxonomy (NCBI): domain Eukaryota; kingdom Metazoa; phylum Chordata; class Actinopteri; order Siluriformes; family Clariidae; genus Clarias; species Clarias pachynema. The sequence continues at coordinate 26,314,619 of JAQMYL010000006.1, read as the reverse complement.
TTGCCAAGGTGATGCTCTTAAATAAAAACACACACCATAATACACAAAAGTTTCATTACACATTAACTGATAAAAGTATGATGTGTCAGTTTTTTTACTGCTCTACAGTACTAATGAAACTGTAATGGACTGTTTGATTTGCTGTTGCTGTGATGTAAGAGGAATAAAACTCTCAGGAACGTGCTGTCAGGAAAATAATCAATTTCTTTGAACTGGCGTTTGGTTGTTGTGATGCGTTCAGGACGGCGGAGGGAAGTATGACGGGAAACACCAGGTGATGACATCATCAGCCACCATAACCATCAACGTCCTCGATGCCCAGGACTCGCCTCCTGCTTTTGTGGGAACGCCATATTTCGGATATGTTTATGAAGTATTGGAGCCTGTACGTATTATTATTATTATTATTATTATTATTATTATCAACAGCAGCACAGGAAATCATACAAAATAAAAAGCTAAATAATCGTATAGAAACTGATTTATAATGGCACTGCTCTGTATGTTCTATTTTTTAACTCTATCATTCTATCAATAATCCAATTTACAAAACCTATGGTGAAATTTATTTAATGTAATATTATGCCACACTTTGTATTATAGTTTTACAAATAAAATACATACAGTTTTACCTCATCCTGTTATGTGCTTTTGTAAAATCATGTTATAGTTATTTTATAATTCTTGTGAAATTTGACCCAGGTTATTTACTATTGGCGTCCCTGTGTAGTGGTGTGGCCTCGCACCTTCAGGGTCAAGGGTCCCTCTGGTACTCTGGGTACTCTGATTTTCTCCAAATTTGGACTGCAGACATTGTATTAATGGGTGTGTTTGTGCATTTCAGGGCTCAGAAATATTCACAGTGTCGGCCAAAGACGTGGATCAGACCAACCCAAACCCTATTCATTACTCTATCCTTAATGGTAAGCAGAGTATAATATCATAATATGCGCATTATTCATTCCAATTGCAGTATAAGTATATTCGACCCCCATTTTTATTTGTGCATTCACTCAAAAAAAAATAAAATTCTAATAAAGTTGAAAAACAGTATTAAATTATTACGGGGATTTTATGTTTGTTAGTTTTCGTCATTTTTAATTCTAGCTTACACAATTATTGTAAATTTGTTTTTGTTTTTTTAACTTATTTTGATCTTTTTTGATCTGCATCATATATATATATATATATGTTTTAAATTCCTTCTCTCCAACTCAAACTGTTGATTTTTTCACCATAACCTGAACAGGAAGTGACGGAAACTTCAGCATCAACAGCTCGAGCGGTTCCATCGTTCTGATGTCATATCCTGTCCAGCTAAAAAACGAGTTATACGAGCTGAAAGTTAAGGTACACAGATGCACAAAGTTGTCCTGGACATGTTACAGCACAAACACAGACTTTTATGTAATAAGAAAACTGTTAAAAAATTTTTTTAAACAAGGCCTCTGAGGTGGGGCCAGAGAACAAGCTGGGGGACTCGAGTGTGACGCTGGTGACGATCCGCGTGGTGGATCTGAACAACCATCCGCCCACGTTTTATGGAGAGAATGGCAAACAGGACAGATTTGAGCTGACCATGAGTGAGCATCCTCCTGAGGGAGAAATCCTGAGAGGCCTGAAAATCACAGTTAATGATTCAGATCAGGTAACGTACAGATGCTTTAATATTACATCATCAGTGTCAGGTGATTTTACACATGAATGGAAAAACATAGTTTTACTGCTTTTGTTTTTAGTTTTAAATAACAACCTAATTAAATATAAATTAAACCTTTTGAGACAAATTAACAACTTAAAAAAAAAATCTTTGTAATGCATTAAACTTTTACTTTTCTAAAAGAAGATAAACTTTTAACACATTTATTGGCTAAATCTTAAAGCAAATATTTTTTTAAACATTTTGTGAAGCATGAAAAATTTTCCTAAAGTAAATATTTGACACAAAAAAAAATTATTTAGGATTTTTAAAAATGCTGAAATTTCATGACTGTTTCACAAAAGGCGTACTCAGTCACATGACTAGAGCAAATTATAATATTTGAGTCAGAAACACAGCTGACATGCAGAGCTGAAAATAGAGAGACAAGCGTGAAGAAATTCTGCAAATAAAGAAGGGGAGTGGAGTGGCACTGAACGCTTTTTTACTTATTTTGTCTCTCCGATTTTATGCCCATAACCAAATCTTCCAGTTTCACAAAATTCCATAAAAAAAGTTGAATACATTTGTAAAATATGTAAATATAAATTTATTTTAAGATACTATTAAATGCACAAAGTGATGAGAGACTTGAAGCTTTTTCAGTCATGAAGACAATTTTGGAAATCATAAAATTTTTTGTATAAAATTAATAATAATGTGTCTTCACCCAAAGGCTCAAGCCATTTAGTGATAACAAGAGCGATTTCTGCTCAGAGCTCAAAACCTTTTAGCTTCCTCTGAGGTGTTCCTCAAGACTCGGTACTTGGCCCGCTTTTATTCATCATCTTCTCTGCATTATGTACCTTTATATAAATATGCAGTATAACGCAGATAATATTGTGTGCTTTTGGAGCTGTATGTTCTGTGTAATTATCTATAGAACACAGGTTTCTGTTTGGCTCTTCAGAAGGTGTAAAATATTAAAATGTCAGTATCGCAACATGGCAGTGCTGAAGACGGTGATAAAATTCACAGCTGCAGGTGAAACGTGGAGACGAATGCAGAGTTGTGTGTTTAATATCATCTCCAGGTTTTATACTCTGGCAGAGTGAGTGTCTCCTGTTTAAACTGTAGGTTAAAAAGAAAATAGAGTGGTGCAGATTTCAAACAGGAATGCTTAACACAGTTTCATGGTATAATGAACAGAAATCACATTTACTCCAAATTCAACGTAGCAGAAGGTTTTGGTTGTAAGACGTCATGTCAAGACATTGTTTGGTTACGGTATCGCAAGCTTTTCAGTCCAGCCTGATCACATCACAGACTCTTTAAAATCATAAATTATAGACTTTGTATCCTGTAGCAGCATTAGAAAGTTTTTACGCAGTAAGATACTCACTTTACACCGACATAAGAAACAAATCAAACCAAACACATCATTATTTTTACTCAGTCATCCTCATAAATTTTTTTGTTTGTTTCATGATTTTGTAACAACAACCGAATAGCAAGAATTATGTCATTCTCGACCAATGTCCCTTTGCGCTACAAAGTGGGAAAAATGTCTTTTGTTAGCACTAAGCTAAGCAGGCAACTGTAAGGAGTGAGGTACATTATCTCAGAAGAGTGAGCTTTAGAGTCAGGAAACATGTTCTGTATGTTGATTGATCTAAAGCTAATCTCATATGTATACATGTGTAGAGTGTACTTTTTTATGGATAAAAAGTGATGCTTTTAACCTATTTACAGGTAAAAAAGGATAAAATAATAAAATAAATATACTGTAGGTATATCAATTATAGATAAAAAAGCTACATTAAACATAGAATTAAAAGCAAATTATGAAAATATGAAAATATGAACATATTAGAATATCAAAAACATATCAAATATATATTTATATTATATATATATATATATACAGTATAGTATATATATATATATATAGTAAACAGGCCACGTAGTGCGCAAATTCCACAAAATGTATGAAAAAGTCAGAAGAAAGTCCAAAGTGTGTGTGCAAAGCTGCAATGGGTGTGCAAATTGTGCAAATGATTATCCAAGTGATTGTTCAATGATTGTTATTGTGCAGACAACGAAGATGTGCAGTTATAGGAAAATAATCCAGTTCATATTGTCAGGTTTTTTTTAGATAATACATAATATCATGACAAGAATGTGTTCTTGCCATATTATAAGTATGAAATGGCTTGACACACACACACACACACACACACACATACATGGGGTTCTGATGAAGCAGAACACATGATTATAGGATACGCATTTTCATGATTATAACATGTTTAGGATTGTCTCTCTTTTTTTTATTCCCCCAGAGGAACTGTTTATGTAAAAATTTGTGGTTTCTGTCCCCCAGGGAGCGAACGCTAAGTTCAGACTCAGACTGGTCGGACCCGGGCGTGTCCTCCGTGTCGTCCCTCAAACTGTCCTCAACGAAGCCCAAGTCACCATCATTGTAGAGAACTCGAGTGCCATCGACTACGAGAAACATTCGCTTTTAACCTTTAAGGTACAAAAAAATGTGAAAGGTTACTACAGTACAGAATCCTTAATTGGAACATTTAAATATAAGTAGAAATAGTTAAAGAAAATTAACCAACAGCTCCTGAACAATCAGATTTAATAGCAGAAGATCATAATGGGAATTAAAAATTGAGTGTGCAAAGCTTCATCAGGAATACTCTGAGCTAAGTTTTTTTTTTTAATAAAAAAGATATCATAAATTGGATTTAACACTTCTTTATTATTAAATAAATTATTATGAAATGGTAATGTCTTCATTATTGTTCTAAAATAATAGTTTTAAAAAAGTTATATTACATATGATTTATAAAAAGGGTTTACAAATGTGTGCAAGGTGTGGAAACAGAGAGACAGTGGTGTTATAAATAAAAATATGTTTTCTGAAAATGTGTGAAAACTTTTATGAATCAAAATATTTTATGAGTATTTTATGAGTACTGTAAATGAAAACATCATTCTAAAAACAAAAAGTTCATTTTATTGTTGTTGCTGTTGTTCTTAATGTTGTTGTTGTCAGTTGTTAGCGGTGGAAATCGACACCCCGGAGCGTTTTAGTGCCACAGCGGACATCATCATCCACCTCCTGGACGTAAACGACAACACGCCCAGGTTCTCCTCTGAGTTTTACATCGCCAGGGTCCCGGAGAACTCACCTGGAGGATCCACCGTCGCATCCATCACTGTGAGTGCAAGAAGACTTACTGTAATTCCAGCTTCCTGTTATAAGCAATAATTAAAAATAAGTGCCCCCTGCATTAAAGCAGATTTAACACATAGAAACAAATTTGATGTGTTTGTTTTCTTCAGATTTTGCTTAATCTAATTCAGGATTTTGTTTGCAAATGTGAATAAAATTTTTTACACATGTAACGTTCCTCATATATCTAAGTTTGTCCTACTCGTTAGCGTTAAAAACTTATTAAATGTCCAACCGGAAACATTACCTAAAATGATTCATTCAATTACATGATGGTTCTGAATAAAACGGGTTAAAGTAGTAATATTATGTAATAATATTATGCTCCATATGTTAATATAAGTTAACATATGGAGTTTAGAAATTGACAAAATAATTGAAATATAATAATCAGATATTTGAACTGTAAAAACATCATTTTAATCAACTCTAAAAGGAGATTTTTGCGAATTCTTTCTTTCTTTTGTATTTTCTATGGGTAACATTTACCTGTAAAAACATTTAATGCAATCTCACTTTTTTTGTACATAAATTAACATCTTAAAAATACAGATCTGATCAATTATCCAGTAGTCTCAGGAAAAAGCAAATGAGTGCAGACTGGTTGAGCTCAACATTTAGCCAATCTCAGTCACTGAAGTAAAATGATGTGGTGTAGAGTTAAGTGGCATCAAAATATAAGATATGAATACTAATTAAGTAAATACTAATTAAGAGACTAATCTCAACTATTACAACCACTATTGTGGAAGTGATTCTTTAATAATAATTATAATTAAAAAAAAATGAAAGTAATTTTCCATATCAGGGGTCATAGCTGCTAATGATTATCAGCAAGGTATAATTATCATTAACGTAGCTAGCTAGACCATTATTTTAATAATTATTCCAGGCATGATGTGTTTAAAATGTAAAAAAAAAAAAGTTAAATGTTAAAGTGTAAAACATGCTAAAATTATTTATCTTTATTTGTTTTATCATTCTGAACATCCACTTTACCTGTAGCCTTATGTATATAAAAATTTGCATTTCAAATTAAAAGTTTTGAAATTTGTATTTGGGGATTTTTTTTTTTAGATCTCAAAACTGTAACTTATAGTATAGGCCCTGCTCCTAGCAACTTCAAAAATGAACAGTTATTAAATACACATTAATTTGAGGTGATTGTAATAAAAATTCACATTAAACTCATTTTGTCAGCCTTCAATCTCTAAAGCTAAAATCCATCGTTATGTTTGTGATTTACAGTAAATATTGATATTTAAATTTGAAAGCAATGAAATGTCTTAGAACATTTTGTAGAATGAATGTAGGATATTTCATTTATATTTACATTTAGGCGTAAAGCTTCTTAATGAGTTAATGTAGCCTATATTTTTACATTTTAAAATATTGCGTTTCCATAGTAACTGGTGCAAATTGTGCATGGAGGGTGGAGGTGATGTGATTTTCACACTGATGTGATGTTCACACTCTCTGTGTTGAATTTAAGGAACATTTATTTATTTATTTATTTATTTATTCATGTAGAGCTTGTAGTGATTTCAGTGTTCTATTTTTTCCCCCTAAAAGTGAGAGAAACAAATCCACAAAATTGTGCTAGATATTTTATTATGTTTTCTTGGACTTACACACCAGATTTGCGAAATGATGAACTTTTCTCACGTTATCTCATGGAACGTGTCCAGTTTTCAGAAGTCCTGTCTTCAGCAATGTGATTAATAAATGCATGTTAATTAAGTCTTGGCAGGACGGCCATCACTTCCAGCCTGGCTGCGTCACCGTGCTGATGATTCAGACTCTAATTAAAGTTCTGTATTCATTAGAGCTGATGCCAGACAAGTGACTGTAAATAGTACAAACACACTTTAATGTGTAATATCAAACAATTAAAGATGTTTCATGTCAAACACAGGTTTTTTTAGAATGAAAAACTCTGACACTGCTGCTTTGTGAGGAAGTAGAACTTCTGAGCAGGATCACGGAGCTACAAGGAAAACCTCCTCGGATACAAGCATTTAGTCATGTGACACACGACTCACTTTCTATAAGGGTCGAGAGATGTTTTATTAATTAAAGATAAATAAAAAGGTAGAGATAGGACCATCAGGTTTGGATAATGTAGATATGAGTGTGAACTAGAAGGTCAAAATTTTAAGTGGAGATTAGACAGAATAGATTGTACCTTAGAGATAAAACAGTGGAAATAGACAGAACAGATTGGACATTAGAGATTAGAGAGTAGAGATGGGTATGTAGAAATTAGATAGAGATAACGCAATGTAGTTGTGATGGAAGATCAAAGCTTCAGAATTTGGCAGTTGAGATTAGACAGTGGAGAATGAACACTAGAGACTCTACAATTGAGAATAGATAGTAGAGATTGGACATTAAGCAGTAAAAAAATTACAGTAGAAACCAGTTGGTAGAGCTTGAACAGTGGAGCTTGGGAGGGATTTTAGAAACTAGGCAGTAGAGATGGAATAATAGAGATTGGACAGTAGAAATCATTTAGTAAAGATTGGACAATAGAGACTGGACATTTTAAATTAAGAAACTGCACACTGAAAAATTAGTTTGTAGAGACTGGACTGTAACAATCACTTAGTAGGGTTTTACAGTCGAAATTAGGCAGTAGAGCTTGAACAAAAGAAAATAGACATGGGAAATTAGCTAGTAGAAATTACAGTATAGATTGGACAGTAGAAATAGAGTTTGTGCCACGTAGATTACAGTTACTTGTGCTGTAACATTAAGCAGTAGAGACTGAACAGTATATATTATTCAGTAAAGATTGGACAGTAAATATAGGAGAGTAGAGATTGGACAGGAGAAAGTAGGCAGTAAAGATTGAATGATAGAGAATGGACAGAGAAAATGTATTAATAGTGATTAAACAGCTGAGATTGGACATTAGAAATCAGTCGGCCTTAGAGGTTGAACAGTAGAAAATAAGTAATATAGATTGCATGATGGAGATTATTTATTATAAACTGAAGGGTAGAGATTAGACAAATTGGACTGTAGAAATTAGGCAGTGTAGATCGGACCGTCATATGCAGATGCACATCAGTACACAATAGTACGGTTTACAGTGTTAACAGTGTTAAAGCTCTTTCTCTGTGCTAACTTCATTGATGGATATTATTATCTTCCAGGCATCGGATCCTGACTCTGGGCTTTGGGGAGAAGTGAAATACTCCATGTATGGCTCAGGAGCTGATCTGTGAGTCCTGTTCAAATATAATGGCACCCTGCTGATGTCCATGTTTACATACAGTATGTCCATAGATTCCCAGAACTGACAGGGAAAAGCGCTGAATATCTTGTGTCTCGTGGCTGATTATGTATACTGTAAACATCCTATAAGTGTCTTCTAGATCACCAAAACAACTAGAATGTTATCCCTTCTGTACTGTATTGTTCTGTAACTGTAAACATCCTTTATATGCCAATAAGTGATTCTATCCAATATACACTTTATATAGGTTCTGTATGATGCTTAAGTTCTGTATTGTGGTGTATGTTGGTTTTTTTTTTTTTATCAAACTGTAGATTTTGGAAATAACTTAAAAAAAAAAAACAGAGCATGTACTGTACATACTGCCCTATATAGTGAGTATGGAGTGATTTGGGACACAGACGCGGCTTAATTCAGAGACAGGAGTGAAGCAGAGAGATAATCCTGTAATCCGATTGGATGAGTAAAAATAGCCTCGCAGTGTGAGTCAGGGTCTAATTAACATGTGATGTGATGAGATGTGACAGCAGGTAAGAGAGGGAGAGAGAAAGAGAGAGAGAGCTAGAGCGAGACTCTGACGAGAGCAGGAAGTGTGCGGAAAATGTAAAAACCCGCTAATGTATGCCTCGCTCCCTGGCCTGACGCTGAAAGTGCAATGAGAGACGTGTGAAAGTTTGCAGGTTTGAGGCGGCTCGTTAATTCTCACCAGCTGAGCACCGGCTCATCCAGGCACAGGGAGAATTGTACTGACATTGTGTAAGGTTTAAAAAGGAATTTTAGGACTTGGATACATTTTTTTAGCACTTAAATATAGTTGATCAGATTGGACATGTTTATGGACAAGTTTGTTTTAACTTCTGATGAGCTGCAAAGTTATTGTAGGTAACCATTAAGCAAAGGTCTGGTTATATGTTGGGGGAAAAGAACAATCACATCCGGAGCCCTAAAATCTCTTGTTTTAATGAGTCATAATGATTCATACACTTGAATAATTTTGTTGTTTTTAAATAATTGTTTTTCCACTTATTCCCACCCGGTTTATAAGAGTGTGATGAATAGAAATTCCTGGTTCAACATTGCGACATCACATGCCTTAATCACCTAAAAACTGACTCTGCAACTGCCATAAAATATTAAATATACCCAGAGCCCATTTTGATAATGAAACCCTCTGTTGGTGCTCTTCTTTAAATACATTATGAAGACCTGTCTGTACCATTTGATAACTCTGAGCATAAACATGATTAATCAAGTGATTCTGACCACATGTTCCACAGGTTCCTCATCCACCCCACCTCAGGGGTCATCTACACTCAGCCGTGGGCGTCTCTGGACGCGGAGGTGAAGTCGAAGTATAATTTCTACGTGAAGGCAGAAGACAGCGAGGGGAAGTACAGCCTGGCCGAGGTCTTTGTCACGGTTCTAGATGAGAACGATCATTCTCCAGAATTTAACGAGAACTTCCTGGAGAAGACCATGATCCTCGGCGCTCCTGTGAAGATAGAGGTTTGCTCTCTGTTGAGACTATATTGAGATGTTTAAACTAACTGAACATAAACCTGTAAGCTTATTGAACATTATCACGCTAGAAAATGGTTTTGTTCCTGTCTGCCGATTACTGAGAGGTTCTGTGTTCCCCACAATGCAACAATAATTTATGACATGGAATCTCCATTGACAGAACCTTCAATAAAAGCACAATGCAATTAAGTTTAGTTTTTACATGAAAACACTTCAACACTGCTATGCTACTGTAGCTAGCAATAAATAATATTAGCATTCATGGCACAGCTTGGTAGTTCTTTTGCTAAATGCCTTCCTGTGTTCAGGCGATGGATGACGATGCAGAGGAACCCAACAACGTCATTGAATACTCCATAATGAAGGCTGAGCCGGAAAACGTTTTCGACATCAACACTCGAACGGGCGAGATCAAGCTGAAGCCATTCATCAAGTCCCTGGAAATGGTCCAGAATATCACCAAACAGCACGATTGCAAGTGGTCAGTGGTGGTCCAGGCGCGAGATCGAGGTTCTCCATCATTTATGACGACCGCTGTCGTCCATCTCGACATCACTGAAGCAGTAAGAAAAATCAAGCTTCATGTTTGCATAAAATTTTCTCGACAAAAGAACTGTAAAGATTAAAACACAAGGTTTGGTGTTTTAGTCATTTTTGTGCTCCGTTTCAGAATCAGCTCTCGGGGCCCGTGACGGCATTTTTAATGCAGAGCAGAGACAATCCGGCAAAGGCTTTGGGTGTGGCAGCTGGGGTCATAAGTGTGATGGTGATGGTTACCGTGGTGATCTCCACCGCAATGTACCTGCGCAACACAAAGTCCAACAGGATCGGACCGTCCCGTCGCGTCGTCCGTCGCAGACGTGGAGAACCCCAGCAGCGGAATTTCACGTTCGGGAACTCGCAAAATCCCGACAGGTTCTTGACTGTTCACGATGTTGAGAGCAACAAAAAGGGCGACAAATCATGGTCCAAACCTCCACCGCCATGTGCACCGGTTCTGCCTCCACCTCCACCAAGTAACAACCCCAGGATGAGTAAGCATCACGGTGCCATTCCAACCGTCTCAGGATCCTTAAGCTCCCAGACCTCGAGCAACAGCTCCATCAGTAGCAGAGATACAGAAGACCAGACGAGTAAGAAGAAAGAAGGAAATATCAGCTCGGCGCTGGTGTCTGAGCTGAAGAGGAGGCTGGAGCAGAAGATCATCGAGGCTAATCAAGGCTACTACTGCTGAAATCACTGGGTTAGCAAACATGCTAGCATAGATCCTTAGTACTGAAGCCACCAGATTAGCATAGAATGCTTTGCTGATGTATCTCAGAGATAAATTAAAGCATGAGATTATAACCGAGGAGATCAAATCTCTGGTGGCAGCTGGTCCGGGGTAACGTTCTGCCTCTGCTTTTTATAAACGATGATGCATGATGAAATATTTATATGTAAATACTAGTACTGCTAATAATAATAATAATAATAATAAGGTAAAGGTGAGGTTTGTGTAAATAGCGTGTAAAAGTTCAGGTGTTAGCTTCAGGATTTCAGACTTCAGTAGTTATATCTGTACAACTTACAAGGAAGACGCATTAAAGTAAGGATATTTCATTTTATGATGTTTGTGTGCGTCAGAGTGTATTTTAGACCAGTTCTGACTCTTAAGCTCTTCTGCGCTAATTTTAAGATTAACAGCCTCCACAGGGATTCACCTGATGAGAAGTCTAGAGTGAGAAAGATGAAATTGGGGTTTGTACATATTTTTGTTTTGTTTATTTATTTGCACTTTGGTATGAACTTTACTTTAAGCTTGCCTATGAAACTGCTGCGGTATTTATTTGAAACATAAAGCGCTAGTTTGACTCAAAGTCTTCCCTCTTACAATCCTTATCATACTGTATTAGCATAGACATGTTGGGTGTCTGAATGTTTTTTCCCGCTATATTACCACAGCAGCAGTAACCAAATAGTAAAGCTAAGTACAGGATTTAAATAGAATTTAAATAAAGTGCTAATTTGCACAGATAAATGCTCAGGTTTGCTAACATCTTTCCCAGATTGCTCGAATTAGCAAACTGGGCTAACTGTACTAGCTACACTCACCAGAGGCACCAACCATGTCTGTTACTTTCTTACAGCTCTACTGTATGTTTCTTCATAATGTCTCTATACACATTTAATTATGTGTTGTGTATGAAGTATAAAAATAAATCATCTTGTTTTTCTAACATTTGCGCATCTATTAGCTATGGAGCTAAAGTTGTAAACGGTGGAACTTAAGAAACGGCCTGTTCCTGTTCTGATGAATTGTTCAGGCTAATTGTTTGGATTTGTTGCTTTACAGTGTTGAGCTTAAACTGATCATCTTTTGCTTTGTCACTTGCTAGCGTAAACGTAGGGCTAAAGCTGCGCTAGAGCTTTGAAGGCTAACATAGCTAGAAAATTATGTGTACATTCTTGTGTGTGACATTTCCTGGCTTAAACCACACCCACTAAGTTCAGTTCAGAACGAGTTAACTCAATTGAAGTACAGTATGTATGACTCCACCCGCTTTGTATGCCCCACCCACCCCAGTTTTTGGCTTGAAGGCAGAATTGTAGGTCTAAAGATGTATTTACGCTGTACACTGTCATTGCTGTATGACAAAATAAATAAAGTTTGAAGAAAATTGCAGACTAACATCAGATATTAGACACATCACAGCTTTATTTTCCTTTCTTTATTTTTTAAGCATTTATTAATCTTAGTAGGATTTTATACTAAACATCTTCATGTCAGTTTATGTAATAATAATAATAATAATAATAATAATAATAATAATCCCGCGACCCTGTATACAGGATAAAGCAGTATAGACGATGAGTGGGCGAGTGAGTAATAATACTAATAATGCACTACATCACTACTATTTATAAATAATTTAAAAGGAACCTAAGGAGGCTTTATAAGGAAGACATCCAGAAGTTTCTATGCAGATTATAACTGATTTATTTATCATGACTGGTTTGTTGTAACAATATTTGTTTCGACTCTGGTGATTAAATTTAATGCTGCTTAGCATATATTTAGACTGTTCATGTTGCTTGAAAATTTTATGTCTTATCTAGAGATGTTCCGATACCATTTTTTCCCTCCCGATACCGATTCCGATACTTGGGCTCAGGGTATCGGCCGATACCG
>JAQMYL010000006.1:26252129-26265081 GCA_030014365.1 Clarias pachynema | reverse complement strand
CTTGGTGGTTGTGGGGTTTGAACCTGGGATCTTCCGAACCGTAGTGCAATGCCTTAACCACTGAGCTACCCCTGGCCATGTTTTAAATACTGAACTATAAGGTGACACATGTACATATATGTAAATTGATGTAAATTGGTGGCGTGTGAATATGTCGATATGATCAAACACATGAAACTGACATGTTAAAGAAAACATGTTAAGGTAAGAGTGTAAGCTGTTAAAGTCAGAACAGAATGAATGAAATATTCTCATTTATGATGATAATTTTGATAATAAACATCTTTAAAGATCACATTGTTGGATTGTTGGATTAGATTTAACAAAGAAAGTACAGAACAAACAAACACACTTTTCTTTAAAAATAAATGAATGAATAAATAAATAAAATGATAATATGATTACATGAACTAACATTAATCATATGATCATAAAAGTAAAAACAGAATACAGAATAAAGCAGATAAATTCTGTATTATAAATAAATGTGTCTAACCATATTCATGGTTAGAATCATTTATTTTTTTTGTAATTTATTTATTATTCTTTCAGTTAAATAAAGACTCTTAAGAATTAAGATAAAACATAATTTACATTTTAAACCTATGAGGATGTGAATGATTTGTAGATACATTAATACATTTTAATGCAGTAAATCTACACAATATTTCATTAATAAATTTTGTTTTTAGTCAAACTCATTCGTGCTTACTGAAACAAATTAATAAAGTTTATGCAAATTATGTAAATGGTTAATATAAATAATAATGCATTATGAATAATTACTTTATGTAAATGATTAATAAAATGTTTGATCCAGTATCCCTTTGGATGCTTTCAGTCTCTCAGCATCCTGTCTGTCAGAGTCTGTCAGAACGCCGTGACACTGACCAATCAGAGCTCGTCAGAACTCGTTCAGTGTAATAACTGACCAATGACTGCGCGTCCTATTAGCCGAGGGGGCGTGGTTTCGGACGAGAGCCTGAGGGGCGATCAGAAGAGACGGAAAAAAGTCACGGCGCGCGCGGAAAGAGCAGCGCGAGGATGCTGGGCTGCGAGGAGCGCGCGCACGGGAACTTCTGATCTCACTCCACAGGTAATTAATGCAAGAAAATATATCATCAATTAATGCCAAATAAATGCTTATCGAGTAAATATTGTGCTATCATAGTAAATAGCGTGTCAGATAAATATTATAGAAGTGATGTATTGTGAAATACAGGAGTAAGTGTAAGAATAAAGATGTTTTTTTTTGCATGCATGTTGCATTTCTTGGACATACTGTCAGATATCAGGCACATTATTATTATTATTATTATTATTATTATTATTATTATTAAAGAACTTGCATAAATATATCTAACAATCAAATTCTATGCTCTATAATTAATTTGTAATAAAACAAACAATATGTCTGTGCTGATTTTAAAGTCATTTCCATGGCACTAATGAAAGATGATATAATTCCTCCGTTTATGCACAACCCTTCCCCAACTCATCCTCCCTAATGCACATCACATCTCAAGTTTCACTTTGCATTATGAAGCAAATTATCTTTAATAACTAAACATAAACTGCAAAAAAGAAGAAAAATAAGAATATTATATTACAGCATACTACAGCATGAGGTTATACATTACAGATATTATATAAATAGTGTTAATGATTGGACAATTAAAAATTATTTTGTAAGAAAAAAATTAGCGAAAACTAAGAACCCTGTAAAATATTTGCAATATACATGTATCTGCACAGCCGTGTACAAAACACCCCCAGCTCTCAGATTGTCTAAACAAATATACTGTATATGCTGTAGTAAGCTATATATATATATATATATATATATATATATATATATTTTTTTTTACTTTTTTTAAAAATAATTATTTGTCTTAATTTTTGGCTTCGCCTTGAATTTTACTGGACTGCTTTTATGTGTTTATCACTTCTATGCTTTATAATACGATTTTTCCGATGATGTTTTATTCTGTAGCATATTTATTCCAAGCCTGCCTGCACCGTGCTTTCAGTTACTCAGATATTACATGTCTTTACATCTAAGTCATTACCTTATATTTATTTTTTTTTAGACCTGTCTTTATAGTGCGTATTTATCTTACTTATTATTATTCTGGGATTTTTTAGAGATGCTTCATCACTACTGGATGCGTTGCAAAGAAGTGCATCACGATATTATAGGATGTGTGAAATTAAAAGTATAATAAATACTTATGATTTGTCCTCTCTCTCTCTCTCTCCATGTGTCATGAAGATCGTTTGTTCAGCATCTGGATTATAGAGAGAGGATGCCTGTCCTGGAGAGAGAGCCATCCAGGGACAGCAATGTAAGCATAATATAATCATCATCATCATCATCACCATCATCATCAACAACAACATTTCAGACAGCATCTGTTCAGTAAACCCTATAAACTGTTCCTTTCTGCATTACACTGCGGGATTCTCTGTTTTTTCTCATCTTAATTTTGTCCTGTTATGGTTACAGTATTCAGTTGGGTTAGAGTGATGATTCTCAGAGACGTGTACCGCTCATGTTCAGCTGACAATAAACCGTTTACAGAACACATGAAATTGTTGATAAATGAGGAGACATTTTATGTCACGTCAAGTCACATGGGCTTTTATTGTCATTTCAACCATATACAGTTCAGTACACAGTGAAATGAAACAACGTTCCTCCTGGACCAAGGTGCGAAATACAACATAAATTAACAAAGCTAGCTAAGAACTATACAACAAGACAGCGGCGAGCAATATACAGTGCTGAATTGAGGTAGTGCAAATAAATTCTCTGTGAGATGGCAACATGTATGGAAGGAGTCTCCAGTGTTAGCGTCTTGTAACAGTCAGAGGTAAAGCTGTGACTTGTAAACATCTTCAGGGGAGAGAAGTTTATGCTTCTTCAACCTTATTATCTTCAAGAATATAAGAAAGAAGAAAATAAGGAGAGGCTGGTGAATGAACGGATGTTTCTAGTGATGACAGGAACTACAGTAATAGCTAGTTTCCACGTCAATTCTAAGTAGAACGTGTTCTTTTACACAGAAGTTGTTAACGTAGAAATAGTGCTGTGGTGGAAACACTTCTGTATGGGCTGTTATGATAAATAATATGCAACTCTGATTATATTAATGCTGCTGTGTTTTATTTATTAAGTATTTCATTGCTCTGGTTTTGGCTCGGAATAAGATTTAATCGATTTCTGCCCTTGCTCTTGTAGTCTACATTAATGACGACTCTATCTCTCAGTCCTCTAACAAACCTCATTTGAGCTAACAGCGTAACAGAACGGCTCTTAACGCGGCATCAGGGATTCTCCCATGGGGTCTCGATAAGGGTGTATTAAAAACAGCACTGAAATGCAAATGTAATCGAGTATCAAAAAGAAAGATATTAATCCAGTGTAGGGATTCAGGAGCCCTAGAGTTTATCACAGGGAAATCATGGCACACGATAATGTACACTCTGGATGGCGAGTGCAGACACTCACACACACAAAGTGAACAATTTGGAATGATAAGCCTACAGTGCATGACTGCGTGTGCTGCGGGAACGAACCGGAGCACTGAAAGCACACAGACCAGAGACGAGATCCAACCCCCCCTGGAGGTCTGAGGAACCAGTGCTACCTTCTAAGCCATCAAGCCTCTTTAAAATATACATAATGAGTTATAAGCATTGCAGATGTTGTATGAAACAGTCGCTCACACAGATGTTTATGACATTTTCATACGTTGGTGTGATTCCCAGTAATACACACTCAGCAGCGGGTTTATTATATAACTCAGACAACTCATAGATTTCTAAACACACCCAGTACAGAGAGTCACTGGTCAACTTTGTCATTATATATTATATTTATAAATGTATTTATTTATAAATATAATGTACATTTCTAATTATACACTTTATACAGATTTTTTAGGAGACAACTTTTCGTGAGAGAATTCCACCTCATGGCAAACAAAGCGTACAGTGATGTGAACTTTATCATACTTAGAGTTATTTCTAATTCATTCGTCTACTTTAAGTATTAGAGAGATTCATGTAATTACGTTAACACATGCATTAAACGAAATGGAGAGTTGAAACATGATATGCGCATAAATACAGTATTTATAGTAAACCAAAAAATGAAGTGAGTAGGTGTGATAATGTGCCATCAGGCAACTCAGTAACTTTCAGCTCATAAATAAACACACATCTATATTTTACATTTTACTCTTCTCTGTCTTCTTTCACACCTTAAAACATTTTTGCATATATACTTAAATAGATCACATCATATCGATCTCACTCACTCATCGTCTATACCGATTTATCCTGTATTCAGGGTCGCTGGGGGCCTGGAGCCTCTCCCAGGGGGCTTAGGGCGCAAGGCAGGGTGCCAATCCATCGCTGGGCACACACACATACACGCACTCACACTACGGGCAATTTGGGAACTAGCCTAATCTGCAGGTCTTAAGACTGTGGGAGGAAACCGGAGTACCCAGAGGAAAAGCACAGGGAGAACATGCAAACTCCATGCACACAGAGACGGGAATCGAACCCGGACCCTGGAGGTGCAAGGCAACAGAGCTAACCACTAAACCACCGTGCCACCCTATCTATCTATCTAAATGTTATAAATGTAATCTAATTGACTAAGTAGCTGGATAGATAGATTCTTTTGACATAAAATTTTATCAGAGATTTTCAAATATTTTGCAGGCTGGGCCTCTTTTACCAAGCAAATAAACAAACAAACAAACAAACTTGTCCCTTAATACAGATTATTATATTATTTTCATATATTATTTGTTTGTTTATTTGTTAGTTTTTTCATTGTATGACTATATGTATATAAATATGTCATCAAACAATAGTTAGTTAATAATAATAATAATAATAATAATAATAATATTAATAATATCAAGAAGAAGACTTAGATATTAATTCAGTGTATATACACTCACCAGACAAGTAGGTACACCTGTTCACCTGCTCGTTAACACAAATATCTAATCAGCCAATAACATGGCAGCATCTCTGTGCATTTAGGTCATATAGACACGGTCAAGGCAATCTGCTGAAGTTCAGTCCGAGCATCAGATGCGGAAGGAAGGTGATTTAAGTGACTTTGAGTGTGGCATGGTTTGTTGGTGCCAGACAGGCTGGTCTGAGCTTCTTCCCAAACTGCTGATGTACTGGGATTTTTACACACATCCATCTCTAGGGTTTATACCTATTCTAGGGAAAATCCCCAAGTGAGGGCAGTTTTCTGCATGAAAATGCCAACAACAGTGACTCGAATAACATCTTGTTACAACCGAGGTATGCTGAAGAGCACAACACATTGAACCTTCAAGACCACACAGGGTGATGATCCTGTTAGCAAAAAGCAGGAAACTAAGGCTACAGTTCACATCGGCTGACCAAAATCAGACAGCAGAAGATAGGGATAAACGTTTCCTGGTCAGAACTTGGGTGGGGGGAGATACTGTTACTTGGCACACTCTGGGCCCTTTAGTACCAGCTGAGCATGGTTTAAACACCACAGCCTGCCTGAGTATTGTTGCTGACCGTATCCATCCTCTTTATGATCACAAGATAACGCACCATGTGACAAAGTCATCCACAGCCTCCACAGTCACCTGATCTACCTCCAATAGCACATCTTTAGGACGTGGTGGAATGGGAGATTCGCATCATGGATGTGCAGCCGACAAATCTGTGGTGACTGCGTGATGACATCATGTCAGTTTGGAGCAAAATCAATCCTTTTTGAATCTACGCCATGAAGAAATAAGACAGTTCATTAGAAATAATAAATAAGACATTCATAGGAACCACAGATCTTTTTAATTCTGTCTCCATCCGAAATTTTTTACATGTACATTATTTATCCATCCATCCATCTTTAACCTCTTATCCAAAATCGCGTCGCGAGGTAGCAGTTCCAGCAGGGAACCTCAAATTTCCCTTTCCTGAGCCGCCTTAGATAATTCTGACTGGGTGATTCCGAGGCCTTCCCAGGCCAGTGTGGAGATATTATCTCTCCACCTTGTCCTTGGTCTGCCCCGTGGCCTCCTTCCAGTTGGACGTGTCAAGAAAACCTCCTTAGGGATGCATGCTGGTGACATCCTTACTAGTTGCCCGAATCACCTCAACTGACTCTTTTCTACTCTACTCTGAGTGTCTCACAGATGACTGAGTTTCTCATCCTATCTCTAAGAGAAAAGCCAGCTACCCTTCTGACAAAAGTCATTTTGGCTGCTTGTATTCGCGATCTTGTCCTTTCTCTCATGACCCAACGCTCATGACTATAGGTGAGGGTCGGAACGAAGATCGACCAGTAGATTGAGAGCTTTGCCTTTTGGCTCAACTCTCTTTTCATCACAACAGTGTGGAAAATTGACTGCAGTACTGCCCCCGCTGCTCCGATTCTCAAGCCAACCTCATGTTCCAATGTTCCATTACTCATAAACAAGACCCCAAGATACCTAAATTCCTTTACTTGGTATGATGACTCGCTCCCTACCTGGAGTAGACAATCCATCAGTTTCTTGCTGAGAACCATGGCTACAGATTTCGAGGTGCTGATCCTCATCCCTGCTGTTTCACACTCAGCTGCAAAGCGATCCAGCAAGCACTGCAGGTCACAGACTGATGATGACATCAGGACCACATCATCTGCAAAAAGCAGATCCTTAGCCCACCAAATTGGATACCCTCTCCTCCATGGCTGTGCCTTTACATCCTGTTCATAAAAATTACAAACAGGATTGGTAACAGAGCACAGCCCTGGTGGAGGGCAATACCCACTGAAAACAAGTCTGACTTACTGCCAAAAATCCAAACATAGCTCTCACTTTGAGTGTAAAGGGATTGGATGGCTCTGAGAAGTGACTTCCTCACCCCAGACTCCCGCAGTACCCTTCACAGAAAATCCTGGAGGACCTGAACATATGCTATCACCCAATCCACAAAACACATGTAGCCTGGATGGACATATTCCCATGTCCCCTCCAGGATTCCTGCAAGAGTAAAAAGCTGGTCTATTGTTCGATGACCAGGATGGAATCCACATTGTTCCTCTTCAATCTAGGGTTCGACAATCGGCTGAACCCTCCTTTCCAGCACCTTAGAGTACACTTTCCCAGGGAGCCCCTGTAGTTGGCACACACCTGCTGAGTTGTTTCACTACCTCAGAGACCCCGCCCAGGGAGATCGATGTTGACTACCCTGTCATCCAACTCTGTCTCTGCAACAGAGGATGGATTAGTTGGGTTCAGGAGTTCCTCAAAGTGCTCTTTCCACTCTATTTTCCCCAACTAAATTGCTGGATGGTTTTCCAAAAGCACCACTGCGGCTGCTGTCCTTCGAGCCTATCAGTACTTTGCAACTGCCTCTAGAGTCTCCCGGGATAACATATCCCTGAAGACCACTTGGACAACTTCCCTAACCACAGGTCTCCACCACGCAGTTCGGGGTTACCATCCCTTGAAGCACCCGGAACATTAAGACCACAGCTCACAGGTGCACCTTTAGCAATAGAATCTTTGAACATTAACCACTCTGATTCAATGTCTCCAGCTTCCACAGTGATGCTGAAAAAGCTCTGCTGGAGGTGTTAATTAAAAGCCCCTTGGACAGGGACCTCCCCTAGACGTTCCTAAATCACCAGCACTGTTTGTTTGGGCTTACCACATCTGTCCAGTTGCCTCCCCTGCCACCTGACCCAACTCACCACCAGATAGTGATCAGTTGACAGCTCCGCCCCTCCCACCTCTCTCTTACCCGAGTGTCCAAGAGGCCTCAGGTCAGATGATACTATCACAGAATCAATAAATGATTCTTGGCCTTAGGTGCTCTGGTATCAAGAACACATATGAGCATCCCTCGAACATGAAATTTGTTATTGACAATCCATGACTATCACAGAAATCCACTGCTTGGGTTTAGACAGAGGAGGCAGTTCCTCCCAATCACGCCCCTCCAAGTATATCCATCATTGCCCACATGTGCATTGAAGCCCCCCAGCAGGCCTATGGAATCCCCGGGACCCAACAAGGACTCCATTCAGAGTCTCCAAGAAAGCAGAATAGTCTGAACTGCTGTTTGGTGCATAAGCGCAGACAACAGTAAGAGTCCCCCCCACCCCCAATGGCCCTCAGGAATAGAGAGGCGACCCTCTTGTCCACTGGATTAAACTCCAACCTCATGGCAATCAGGCAGGGACTCGTGAGTATCCCCATTCCCGTCTTGCACCTCACACCGTGGTTCCCTGGTACCCTGGGCAAGAAGAACAAAGTCCAACCCCTATCAAGTATTACGGATCCAGAGCCATAGCTGTACATAGAGATAAGCCCGATCAGATCTAACTGATAACACTCCACCTCCCGCACAAGCTCCGTCTCTTTCTGGATAACATGGTCATGAACTCTCTCAATGAAAATAAACTCACTCTCAATGAAAATAAGTGCTAAGGAGAAGTCTGAGAGAAGTGACGTTCCACGTCCCCAGAGTCAGCTTCCGCTGCTTGAGTCTGGTCTGTGAAGGCCAAGGGCCAACCAAATGCCAGCAGACCCGACACCATTGGTTCCACTGCCAGGTGGTGGGTCATTATTTATGGACATATTTATTTCTCGCTTCACTCTTCCACTTATATTTCTCTGTACATTATTCGTTCTGCTGTCCAACCAAATGTCCTTGACCTGTTTTGTCTAAACGTTCCATGCTGCACGTCAACAGAATGATTAAATTCACATTGTCTCTCACTCCTATTGTCAGAACGCCTAAAGAAAAGGTCGTAGCTTATTATGCTCTTGTTTTTTTTTTTTTTTGGTCCCAATGAGATGTTTTTTTAACCTCCAGAGCCAAGCCTTGACTATAGTGTGTGTTTATACCACACCCACTACTCATCAATACAGTGAAGGAGGAAACACAGCAGCGATCCCTGGCCACATCGTGCCATCTAATCCCTCTGAACAGACTGAAGAACACTCAGGGGAGTCTTTCTTTACCTAGTGTATGTCCCTTTGGGAATAATTGACAAATTAAGAAACAGAATTAGGACTGAGGAACA
Source organism: Clarias pachynema (assembly GCA_030014365.1). Taxonomy (NCBI): domain Eukaryota; kingdom Metazoa; phylum Chordata; class Actinopteri; order Siluriformes; family Clariidae; genus Clarias; species Clarias pachynema. The sequence goes on along the minus strand of JAQMYL010000006.1, from coordinate 26,255,990 downwards.
TTTGTGACATTTGGACATTTTATTAAAGACTCTGATCACAAAAGCTTGGAGATCTCGGGTTGTTTTTATACTTAGGATGATTTCAACTTGTGAAGGAGAAAAATAAAATGCTGATCAATTCATCATCTTATTAATTAACACAAGGCCAGGAGACACACACACACACACACACACACACACACATTTCTGATCCTGCCCAAATTTCACATCACTCGAGGTTCACATTACTGAGTCTCCTTATACTTATTACATTCTCACAAACTATTTGGATATTCATCAACACCACATGTCTTATGTAGCGTGTAACTTTTGTTGCACGATCAATAATCAAACTGCTTTCATAATGAATAATTTTAATACATTAAATTAGAATAATCTCATAAATTAACAGTCTAAACTGTATCTCATTTGTATAATTGAATTTCCCTAAGGTCCTTCCTAAAGTACCCGTACCGGACCTGCAGCAAACCCTGTCTGCATACCTGAAGTGTGTGAAACACCTCGTCCCTGAGGCCCAGTTCCAAAAAACCAAAGCCATAGTGGAGAAGTTTGGCAAACCAGGAGGAACAGGAGAGATGCTCCAGAAGAAACTGATGGAGAGGAGAGAGAAGACCGAGAACTGGGTATAAAATATAAAATACCACACACTCGCAGACACAGACACACACACAAATAGATCATGTACAGAACAAAACATGCACAGTGATGTAATGTATATCAAATATATGTGTGGATATCTGCAGAGTTTGAAAGCAAAATGAGATAAACACCATTTTGGCAAATTATTGTCTACAGGCACACAAGGTTAAAAATCCCCAAATATATTCTTGTTTTAGAAGCTTTGATCTTTCACTAGTACTGGATTTCTGCATTTGTGGCAAACTGTGGCATTTGTGCTGTTTAACACCCCTGTGACTCAAAGAAACGATGAACAAAATATTCTATAACAGCTTGTAATACTTTTTGGAGAAAAAAACCCCACAAATGGAGATATTCTAATTCTGCTGTTAGAAGACAACAGTTCTTTCTGGTGGAAGCCTTAAAGATACTTATCAGAAAAAGTCCTGAGAAGCCTTTAATCTATGTTCACTGTGGTGGAAATGCTATTTATTAAAAAGATCAGTAAGAATAAAGGTTTTATTTAAAGCACACTGTTGCAACAGGTCTCCCCGAAAGAGCATCGTCTATTTTTTACAGGCACTTTTATATGTCAGGGCATAACAAATTCCCTTTGTCTCGCAAGAACACACACACACACACACACACACACACAAGGTCAATTCTAGAATTAAACTCCTTTTTTTCTTACACACATAAAGCACATTTAGAATTTTCCATCACATCACACTAGCAACTGGCAAGTCAATTGGGTCACTTATAATTGGTCCTTTGTGGAAATATAGAACCCGTATTGTTGTTGTTTGTGGGCGTGGCCTGACCACCATTTTATTTAACTGCTGGCGAGAAGCAGTTTATTAACTATCTACGGTGATCAGCCATAACATTAAAACCACCTAGGTTTTGGGTTTCCCTTGTGCCACCTGGGCAGCTCTAGCCCCTTGGTATGTGTCTCTGCAGGGCCCCTAGGGGCCCCGTGGTGTCTGGAAACAGGACGTTGGCATCGTGTCCCTTGGGTGCTATGAGTTGTCGGGTGGGGCCTCCATCGATTGGAATGATTTTGTCCAGTGCATTCTATGGGAGATTGATCAGATTGAGATCTGGGGAGTTTGGAGGCCGGGTTGGTGGCCTTGTGCCCTTTGCCTGCTGGGTTCTGGACATGGTGAGTTGTGGTGCACTGGGTGTTCTGGGTGGTCAACATTGACTATTGATTTGTTCTGTATTATATTTTCTGTGGATCAGACCGGACAGGCTGGTCCTTTGATTCCCGCAGGCATGGGTGAGACTTGGGTGCCCCTGACCCGCGTAGGTGAGATAGGGGTATTAGTAGGTGAGATAGGGGTATTAGTAGGTGAGATAGGGGTGTTAGTAGGTGAGATCGGGGTATTAGTAGGTGAGATAGGGGTATTAGTAGGTGAGATAGGGGTATTAGTTGTTAACAGATTATGGGCCAAACTTGTCTGAGTGATGATGGTAGAATAATTATAAAGGTTTTGACTAAAACAACATTCATGAATCACAAAGGAGTTTTCATTTTCTGTAACAGAAAAGTACTCGAACTAGTTACTTTTATCAGAAACTAACGCTGTAATGTAACTGATTACTTTGTAAAGACAGTAATTTTGTAATGTAATTAGTTACTTTAAAAAGTAACGCCCCCCAGCACTGTATATATGGACATCTAATCCTTTGAAAGCTGTACATGGACTACATTTCAAGTCTCCTGACCTCATATGTTTCATCCCAGTAACCTGTACTAATTAATCAGCAAACCACGTGTAACCAGTTGTGTATTTTTACTATTTTCATTATTTTAAGAGGTTGAGTTTTTTTCTGTTCCTAATGCTAGTGTATGACTTGTGGACAGATATACCTATTGGCATTGGGACATATCGACATCAGGAAATTGAGAGCACCTGAGCACAAATAGTGATTGAGACACACTATGTGACTTGATAAAGGTGTGTTTTGGTAGTGTACAGCGATGCTCCTTTTGCCCGTGTTCCTGTTCTATAGGCAGCAATATTGTTTTCTCTCTCCCTTTGCTTTTTGTTTTTGGTGAGTCGCCTGATCTATTCGCTTTTTGTATAGTTGCAAATCCTAATCTAAATATGTATTTGTCATTAGAGAAGTAAGTGTGTGTGTGTGTGTGTGTGTGTGTGTGTGTGTGTGTGTCGGTAGCAGAAAGCTTACTATAGTCTAAGAGTTTCACTTAAGGGGTAAGAGATTATTGGGGATTTCCTTATATTTGGAAAGGGGGAAATCTTATTGAAAAATGCCTTTTTTTGCGGCCTGAGTGTTTTTGCAGAAACTTTGGTTTCACAGTAACAATAAAATGAAATATAAACAGTAATAAAGGTTAACAATTTCTCACCAAAAAAGAGCAGCAGGATGAGCAGCTCCATCTCTGCATAAACACCAGACTCTCCACACTGCTTCTCCTCACTGCCTCCACTCCTCCTCCTGACTAAGCACAGGAAAACAACATCACGAGGGAATCCATTGCCAGACCAGTCGGAATGTACAGTGGAACCTCGGATTACGAGTAACGCGGTTTGCGAGTGTTCTGCAAGACGAGCAAAGATTTTTAATAAATTTTGACTTGGAAAACGAACAAGTCTTAGTTTACGAGTACCGAGTATCATGTATCACACATGCACTTCTTGTTTTGATGCCGAGGTCTTAGTCTCTTACTGGTGTAATCAACATCTGTGCACGTGTGTGCTTTTTACTATAACACTATGGCCGTGTGTGTGTGTGTGCGTAAAACATATTTTATTTTGTGTCTGTATGCGTGTGTGTACAGCGCGTGTGTAAAGCAAAAACAAGTCTCATTAGAGACGTTAAAAATCCATTTTCTCTCTCTGCTCAAGCCTTAGACTGCTCTTTGCCTGCTGTGTGCACGCGCATCATTAGACACCGTGCCCCCCCAACACACACAGACCCCTCCTACTTTCACCTTCACACACACACACTTTCTCTCTGCTCTACACAGAAACACTGCTCTGTCACTTTTCAAAGGTAAAGCGCAGGTTAATTAGTTTTATTTTTGCCCTAATGATTATAGATTCCAGACTTTCATTTGAAGCTCATGTAGATAATATTACCAGTATAGCATTCTTTCACTTCAAAAGTATTGCCAAGATAAGAAATAAATTGTCACTACACGATGCAGAAAAACTAGTTCATGCTTTTATCACCTCTAGGTTGGACTATTGTAATGCCTTACTGTCTGGTTGTTCA
>JAQMYL010000006.1:26237788-26252029 GCA_030014365.1 Clarias pachynema | reverse complement strand
TCATTTTCTGCAATGGAAAAGTACTCAAACTAGTTACTTTTATCAGAAAGTAACGCTGTAATGTAACTGATTACTTTCTGAAGACAGTAATTTTGAAATATAATTAGTTACTTTAAAAAGTAACGTCCCCCAAGACTGCTTGGGATCAGTTATCAGTTCAGTTCCCCTGGCGGTGGTGTTGATGTTATGCCTCATCAGTGTATAGCTTTTACAGCTGACTAGTTAAACACAAGTGCATTAACACATTGTGCATCCAATTGTGCTTGATTACTCAGAGCAAGCTAAAAGTATGTACACGTCTGACCATCACCCCAAAGGTGGTTCTTAATACTGGATAGAATCAATTTCCAGTATTTATTAGTGTGACATAATTTCAAAACATATGTTTATTCTTTACCTACATGAAACACGTCTTAATCCGGCATTCAGCTCGAGGGAACAAACTGGTTACTGACTTTCCCTCCTGTTAAATCACTCAGTTCTTCACAAGATGACTGAAACTCACTGTTCTTTCCTTATTCTATATAATGTTTATGGCTATAAGTCGGTGTGTGTGTGTGTTGCAGGTTTATGATTACTGGCTGGAGGACATGTACCTGAACAACAGACTCGCACTCCCTGTCAACTCCAGTCCCGTCCTGGTGTTTCCCAAGCAGGACTTCAGAGACCGAGACGACTCCCTCAGGTATGCTGCTACGGGACAATTATGAAATTATAATAATCGTGTAAAAATGTAATTATACGGTTAATAAACATGCTGTTACAATAGTAATTAATTTGCGTGCACATCCTTGTAAATGAGCTGAGAATTAATCAACAGCTTCTGACTAATCGGAACTCTGGAACACTGGATCTGGAACACGGGTTCCTGACAGAGATTGTGTTTCTGATTTTAAAAAATAAGTAATAAATAATGTATAAATTAATAAAAATAATAAACCTTCGCTCATTTTATTCTCTGCTGATGAACGATAAATAATCATTTCGCCTTTATTTATTTATTTATTTTTAATTTATTTTAAAGTTTATTCCCTTTTCTTACTCTTATTTCTCCCATTCATAAGGTGCTGACACTACGATAAGAGTAATAAATAATAAATATATTATATTTATATAATAAATAATAAATAAAAACGAAATAAAATAAAACTTTCTGTAAAACTCCGCACAGCGGACACAACCTGAAGCACTGTCTCCATCTGCAAGCAAAACGAAAGCTTGTGTGTGATCTGGACACAGAGTGTGTGAGCCGCCCTCATCCTCAGACATTTACGGAGGATCTGGACGGGAGAGTTCACAAACACACACACACACACACACACACACACACACACACACACACACAGAATGAAATAATAGGTATAGAAAGAGAGAAAAGATCTGCATGGACCGTGTGCAAATGTAGAAAGCGTGTGTATGTGTATGTGTGTGTGTGTGTGTGTGTGTGTGTAAAACATTTCTCAGAAAGCAGCAGTGAGGAACAAAACATCTCTCCAATCTATACATCTTCAGTGTGTAATTATATTACTTTCTCATTTCTGAGCCACAATAGACAGTGTGTTTTTCTGTGTGTGTGTGTGTGTGTGTGTGTGTGTGTGTGTGTGAGAGAGAGAGAGACCCATGATCAGCTTATGTGCTTGTGATTATTCCTTGTGTACATGAGGCTTCACCACGCCGTACACACACCCTCAATATAATATTTTGCCATCTCTCTTCCTTATATTACAGTAAAGGGGTCAGTGTGTCTGATCTTTTCTTCTTCTTACAGATTTGCTGCTCATATCATTTCAGGAGTGATGGAATACAAAGCCATGCTGGACAGGTACGCTGTTCCTCCCCCATGCAACTCAGAGCTACTGAAATGAGATACAGTAGATAAACGTTTGCATGGCTGGAGTTTGTAAAGTCAAACCTAAAAGCTGAAAATTTTTTTACAGACGCCACCGTGGAAATGTTTTCAGACGAACTGTAAATATTATATACAGTTTATAGTAACAATACTGATTTATTATAGACATTGCAGAGGAAATGTTCTCAGACACCTTGACAAAAAATTGTTCTACACGGCCTGAAGGAAAGTTTACAGACAACCTGTAAACACTACAGACATTTTACAGACGGCCCAATGGAAATGTTTACAGACGGCCCAATGGAAATTATTACTGATGCCCCGAAGTAAATGTCTATACATGGCCCAATGGAAATGTTTATAGATGGCTGTAAACATTATAGACGGTTTATAATAACAATACATATACTGTAGATTACAGATGGCCCAATGAAAATATTTACTCCCACCATGACTGAAATGGTCTGAAGGAAGGCAGACAACCTGTAAACTTTATATACATTTTACAGGTATCCTTAACACTACAGACAATGTACAGATGAATGTTTACAGAAACCGTGGTAGAAATATTTACAGATGGCCTGATAGAAATGTTTACAAACAGCCTGATAAAAATATTTACAGACGGCCAAATCAAATGTACTGTATATAGATAAACCCCAATGTAAATGTTTACAGACGGCTTGATGTAAATATTTACAGATGCCCCAAAGGAAATGTGTTTGATAAAGTGTGAGTGTAATTTTTAAGCTGTGTATGTGTTTGGTGTGTGATCAGGAGGGCTTTACCCCTGGATTACGCTCGAGGTCAGCAGGCTGGCAGTGAGCTGTGTATGGAGCAGTATTACCACCTCTTTACATCGTATAGACGACCTGGACTGAAGAAAGACTCACTGATCACACTGAGAAGCTCCGGAGCTGAGAAAACACCCGACCCCGGGCACGTTATAGTGGCCTGCAACAACCAGGTTATTATGATGATGATGATGATGATGATTAAACTGGTTAGGCCACATTAACAGCATCACTGTGGGCGTGGCTCAATCTACACCAAAATTCATTACACACACACAAAAAAAATTTCAAGAAACTGTACCTTAGGGACACAGATCCCATATGTCATAGCCACCAATATACTTTTTTCGCTATTGTCCACCTGTTGGGGCGTGTCTCAAACCACATCTTAACCACAGAGCCCACATTATGCAATCATGTCTTGCCATCTCTTGTCAGGTTCAAACCCATCCGATAAAAATGTGAGCCACATCTTATTCACTATATTCCACAGAAACACCATTAAATCAGTGTGGATGTGTCCCAAACCACACCTTATTCAAAAAAATGTGACTCACTCTGGATAAGGAAGTCTGGCAAATGCTGTACTGTATAAACACCACTATGTCAGTATGGGTGTGTCTTAAACCACACCTTATTCCCAATGGGCCAAAGAAACACCATTAAATCAGCGTGGGTGTGTCCCAAAACACACTTTGTTCACTATATGCCCTACAAACCATAAATCAAACCCATAAACCACAAATCTTAAACCATACAGTGCTGCCTATAAAGTCCACATAAATAAAATTATAACACTCTTCCCATCAAACACACCTTTTACACCACATCACCAATGTTCACCATCATCTATGCTGAAACGTGTTAGCACACATACGCACTGCCACAAATCAGAAATGCTCTTTTGGTTAGCATGTACTTCTCACCCATGGCTCATGGTTTAAGAGAGTTACTCTGGTGGGTTTTGTGCAGTCATTTGGTGTACCAGTGGTACTCTTGGGGATGGAGGGGTGGAGGGGTGTTACAGAGAGAATCCTGTACCTGGAAATGACTCAGGAACAGTTGTTCTGCTGCTAACGAGCTCTTGGCTATGGAGCTGCAGCTGGCTAACTCGATTAGTCCTGATTGGATCCACTTCCACTTTGTCTGGCTTGAACCGTCAGCACTGGCAAGATTTTAACCCCAACACACACACACACACACACTAACCAGTCCCAGTGGGCTTTACCTGACGAATCCGTGCCATCTTGCCTTTAATCCTTTACAGGACATTAGACAGAGTAACTGTGCGTTTCCAAACAGATTTATTTCACAGTAAAAGAGAGAGAGAGAGAGAGAGAGAGAGATGATTTGGTGAAGGAGCATCATTATGATCAGTTTCTGACGCAAAAGGAAATAATCATAATCACAACATCTTTACTTAAGTTGTTTTCTGAAACGCACTTCTGCGTCATTCAGTCAAACCAGACTTCATTTGCTGCTTATAGAAAAATTGAAGAATTGACCAAGAGTAATGAGTCTTGGGTGTAGAATGAATTTTTTTCACATCATTAAATGTAACTATAAACAGATAAAAGTATGATGTGTTATGTATTGATAACTGTATGGTATAAGGGGAATAAAAAACCTTGGGATTATGCTGTTAGACAAAATGAATTAACGTTGGTTCTAAGAGTGATTAGTACATTTACAATTTAATTTGTACAAATGTATGCACAAATGGTGCTGCAGTATTAGAATAAACAATTTCTTTTTCTTCTTCTTCTTATTATTCATAATCAGGGATGATGTTATGAGTCTCCGCTTCTCTCCTCAGTTCTTTGTGTTAAATCTGATGGAGAAATCCGGGAGGCTGAACGAGAGCGATGTTCTCACCCAGCTAGTCAGGATCAGTAAAATGGCGGAGAAGGTGGAGGAGAAACATCCCCCCATCGGGCTCCTCACCTCTGATGGCCGGACCGAGTGGGCTAAAGCTAGAGACGTGCTGCTTAAAGGTCAGAGGTCACACTAATACAGGGTTTGGTGTGGAAATAAACTGCCTTTGCAGTCTTGTTAAATAAAAAAAAAACGAAAATAAAAGAATTTCTTATTTAAATCTGAGTTGTATTCAGTAGTTTTATTTTACATGACAAGGAATAATTAGTCATATTGGGAAGCGGCGTGTAGGAGAAACATAATGATGTTAGCTAAGTATGATTGCTCAAGCAGAGAAATCGATTCGAGAGAAGAACACATGCTGAAGATGGGGAAGGGGCGGGGCTTAGAGGGGGCAGCTCATATCGAAGGACTGTCATTCATAACTCGTTCATGTGTTAAACGGCTCATTATCTCTTTTTATTGGGATTAAAGATGATGTTTTGGTGCCCTTTGAATGAAGGCTCAAGCAGCGTATTTCGATGTTAAAATGCAGAACTGCTACGTGAAATTTAAACCATAAAAGCTGCGAAAAAGCAATGACTGCCTGATTTGGCGTTCCTCGTTTTGGAGAGCATAGTTTTTAATAAAACAAGTATTAACTATACAATGTATTTTTAACACTATGTGTGATTGCATACTGCATTGTAGATCTATTAGGACTTTTTTAAACTCGAAAGTTTTCTCAACAACAAAAAAAATTTGTCGGCATTTTGGACTTTATTCACCAGCTGACAGGCTGAATAAGCTGCCCAGAACACAATGTTGCAAAAACAACTTTAAAATAGTATTAATATACCAAACCGACGGCCTGAGCGGGACTTGGACTCCAGTCACTGAGGTGGAAGCACTGTGTGGCCACTAGGGGGCATATTGTTGAAGCTAGTGCAAACCCCATATTACAGTGGGGTAATTAGGAAGCTAAGATGCACCTCATGGAAATATTTCTGAAATGAAATGAAACAGAGAGGTAACATCACAACAGTAGGAGATGTGTGACATGAGATACACACGCTGTGTGTGGGAAGCTGTTGTCCGTACCAGTGGAATTCTAAACCTTATTAGAAACTAACCACTACGGGCCGTGGATGTTTCCTCGGACGTCATGGGAACAGATGATGTTTTGAGATTGTATTTGCAATATTGTGTTGGGGTTATCCATTCAAAAATTGTTGTTTTAATTTTTAAAAAATGACTTTGTCCAAACAGTGGATGTCATCCAGCGTTAGAGTTCCTGTGGGGTTATAAATATTATATAAATATAATTGGCTGGAGTCCGCTGTGTAGTTTTTAATGTTAGCTTAGTCAGACACACTGATAGATTTTACATTAAGATAAAATAGCATAAGATAATCCTTTATTGATCCCAAGAGGAAATTAGAGATTCAGTCTATTAATATACACACACACTTTCTCACATATCAGTGTGTGATTAACAGACCCAGTGAACCGGGAGTCTCTGGAGCTGATGGAGCCGTGTGTGTGTGTGCTGTGTCTGGATGAGCCGACTGGAGTTCAGCCCACCGACTCCAACCGAGCGTTACTCATGCTGCACGGCGGCGGCCATGACAAGAACGGCGCCAACCGCTGGTACGACAAGTCCATGCAGGTACGCCCAATAAATCTGACTACAAACTTTAAATGTGTTGAATGATGTAAATAAAGTGTATGGTTCATGACACACATGAGTAATCTCGAGTGCTTGTTGCGTCACCTGATATGAAAACTGATTATACTGTAGCTGCATTAATGTGAGTGAGAACAGGAACTGACTTCTTTCATGGATCTCCAATAACACGCCTACTGTAAATAGGGAAAATGTGTTTCATCCTTTCATCAATACAAGTTCATGTGTTGTGTTTGTTGTTTGCAGTTTGTCGTTGGTGCTGATGGTGTGTGTGGAGTGGTGTGTGAACACTCACCATTTGAGGGGATCGTCATGGTCCAGTGTACTGAATTCCTCCTGAATTACATGTAAGCAGAACAACCCAAACAGTTTCAGTAACAGATATCAAGGTGCAGGAGGCCAGGAGACTTTGGTGCCAATCCATCACAGGGCACACACACACACACAACACACACACACACACACACACAACACACGGCCAATTAGCCTAAGAAGCAAACCAGCGTTTGCGTGTTTGTGGTTAATTTGATGTTCACACACTCGATTTGGAAACACCACTCAATCTACTGTGCATGTCTTTGGACTGCGGTAGGAAACCAGAGCACCTAGAGGAAACACACCAAGCACAGGGACAACATGCAAATCCACAACCAAGATTTGAACCTCAACCTGGGAGGTGTGGGGTGACGGTGTAACCACTAAATCGCTGCACCACCACTTCCTTTATCATTGTTTCTATAGATCCATATTAATGTCTCTTAATTCACTAACAGTGTCATATTGATGTATTTAATATTACCCTCAACCTCTTACTCCATAGTGTTCTTACACCTAAATCATTTTTAAACCTGACTCTTTAGTAACACTTTGAACAACAGCATAGATAAGTGTGTGCAGTGTGAGAGAATACTATAAAATACACAACTCTAGGCTTCATTTTTGTCCCTCAGGAGCAGAAGCCCCAGTAAGCTGATGAAAAGGTCGAGTGCGAGTGATCTCCCAGCTCCTCGAAGACTCTCCTGGAATTGTTCTTCTCAGACCCTGAGCATGCTGTCGTCCTCCGCTAGCAACCTTCAGAGGTGAGATCAGTACAACACACACCAATACACACTATATAACGGGTTCGACCCCATGAAGCACAGACACGAGGCGAGGTCTTAGGGGAAAAAGGGTAATTTATTTAGGAGAAATGGGGAAGTAAAGGGTTAAAGGAGGGAGGATGGAAAGAAAGGAAAGGAAAGAAGGTGGTGCACGTGCGGATCCGGGGGCAGTGCCACGCTGGCATGCGGGTGCACGCCCATCACAGACGCACGCCGCGACAATAACACAATATAATGCAGCCCTGAAACACTAAAAAGCAGAGGTACACCCTTAGCTACAAATACAAATTTGACACAACGCTAAGTTGTAAAAAGTACTTTTTTATAGCCTTTATGTGCAGTAAAGTGGAACCTTGGATTGCAACTAACTCGGTCTGCGAGCGTTTTGCAGGACGAGCAGAAGTTTTAAATAAATTTTAATTTGTTAAATGAGCGAGGTCTTGATATACGAGTACTGTAGTATGTATCCGCTTTGTCTGCTCGCGGTGAGTCATGATGAACCGTACTTACGGCCACCACACTTGGAGAACACTTGAAGACAACATCCTCATTTAGGAGAACTGGATATCTCTGGACTGAGTTCTTGTCTGTGTAGGCTTGTGAGAAACCTGGACATGGAGGTTTCCACGTTCAGAGGTTACGGCAAGGAGTTCATCAAGAAGCAGAAAATGAGTCCTGACGCTTACATCCAGGTGGCGCTACAGCTGGCCTTCTATAGGTACACGATCATAAACTATTATCTTATTGTACAGTTCTTTCTAAAACCTTTCGCGCACATTTTTCTTCATGCTCGTCTTAAAGGATAATCTGCATTATATTTATGCTCTTGTATGTTATCTTTCCTCAGATGCACCAAGAGGCCGGTCTCCACCTACGAGAGCGCCTCCACTCGCTGTTTCCGTCATGGCCGCGTCGACAACATCCGCTCGTCTTCCGCAGAGGCGCTGCACTTCTCCAAAGCCATGACAGATGAGGGAGTGTGTGTGCAGGTGCCTCGTTTTTCTTCCTTATCCCCCCATTACTGCTTCTCGCTTCTAATTCCGTCCATCACGGCGCTCTGTTAAACGAGTCCCACCGGCCGCGTCTCCTCTGGTAAGACCAGCCACTAATCACGTTAGAGATTAGACAGCAGCACGGTGCGTAACACACACTAAGGCCTTTCAGTGTGTATGGATGGTGACTAGGCATCATGCCGGAGTAAAACCCGTAATCCTGCAGTCTGATGCTGAACAGAACCAGCATCACTGTTACAGTTCCATCTTCACTACTGACACGGTATCCAGTCCCACTTCAGCTCTGTTTCACTACACACACACTGTTAAATATCTGTCTTTTAAACTTTATACTTAACACAAACCTTTATACTTTACCTGTACAGTATACAAGCTTACCAATGATTATAGTTTTTATTTACCTTATAAAAAAATTATACTGTATATTATTTATAAGTTTATTAGTTTTACTTTCTGTTCACACTTGTGTTATAGAGGAACACTCGTTCTACATTTAGGTGACGTCCTTATCCAGAGCGACTTACATTGTTACCTCTTTATACATCTGAGCAGTTGAGGGTTAAGGGCCTTGCTCAAGGGCCCAACAGGGACAGCTTGGTGGTTGTGGGATTAGAACCTGGGACCTTCCAAACCATAGTCCAATGCCTTAACCACTGAGCTACCCCTGACGTTCTCTCAGCAGGGAACAAGTTTTTATCGTTCTCATCAAGTTAATGAAACAAAATAAAAGACTTTTAGTCCTGTAGAGGTTAAAAAAAAAAAACTCTTCAGTTAGAGCTTTGTCTCTGACTATCTGACACTGGAGACTCCTTCCATCAACGCCCCTGTAAATGAGCTGTTACAACCACAAGAGTTATAAACATTATAAATTCCTTAATAACTGTAATAAGTGATTAAAATAAGTGATTAGTATATGCGGGATGCTACGGCCCCGCATATACTAAAATTGGAACGGTACAGAGAAGATTAGCATGGCCCCTGCGCAAGGATGACACGCAAAATCGTGAAGCGTTACCATATTTTTGGGGGCTGTGGTGGCTCAGAGGGCTAAGGCACTGAGTTACCGACTGGAAGATCGGCGGTTCGATCCCCAGCTCCACCAGGTTGCCACTGTTGGGCCCTTGAGCGAGGCCCTTAACCCTATCTGCTCCAGAGGCGCTGTATCATGGCTGACCCTGCGCTCTGACCCCAGTTACGCTGGGATATGCGAAGAAGGAATTTCACTGTGCTGTAATGTACATGTGACAAATAAAGGCTTAACTTAACTTAAAAGCCAACCACACCATACATAATTTTATAATGGGGGAAAAAAATCTAAAGATGTGTGTTGATGGTTTTTTTTCTTTCAGGACTCAGAGAAGATGGAGAGGCTGAGGAAGGCTGTAGACACACAGACCCAATACACGAAGAAGGTACGCACCTGTACAAATCAGCACATGGACTTGTTCTCTTTTTATCTTCAGTAGTAGTGTGTGAACAGGCTATGCTATAGATAATCATCAAACTAGTGGTATTATAAACATCTAACTTTTAAAATAGCATTTTATTTAACATCCTAATCCTTAAACTAGTATTATAGTAAACAGGTTAATCCTTACTAGTATTATAGTAAACAGGTTAGTCCCTAAAGTAATATAGTAAACTGGTTAATCCTTAAACTAGTATTATAGTGCACATGATAATCCCTAAAGTAGCATTACATTAATCAGACTAACCTTTAATCTACCATTTTATTTAATAGGACCATCCTTTAATTATCATTAATAAACAGCACAGTGTGTTTCAGTAGCTCCTCCTACACTACGTCCTCTCTCTCATCCCATTAAGGCCGTTACTGGACTGGGAATAGATAATCACCTGCTCGGGCTTCGGGAAATGGCCAAGGAGCTGAAGATGGAAACTCCAGAGATTTTCACAGACGAGACGTACCTCCTCAGCAACCAGTTCATCCTCTCCACTAGTCAGGTAAGAGCGAGTCTCAGCCCCAGAGGCTCCACCAGTGCGCAGCAAACAATAAAGTGACAGCTGAGATTCTCACTGTGTGTATCAGTTGCCTAGTGGTCAAAACCTGTATGACATGCTAATTATTATCTGATTCACTTCAGATGTATATTTTTTCACACCTTATCTTTCTATTCCAACAATTTTTCAAAAAAGAAAGAAAAGTAAATGCTATAAAGGGCTATGGGGTTATAGAGCCTCCGTACTCTGTATGAATGCCTGTGCACCAACACCCTCTCTCCTCCCCCGTAGGTTCCTACAACAGTAGACATGTTCTGCTGTTACGGCCCGGTTCTTGCTAATGGTTATGGGGCGTGTTACAATCCTCAGGCTGAACACATCCTGTTCTGCGTGTCCAGTTTCCGTGAGTGTGTGTCCACGTCATCTCTGGTGCTGGTGAAAGCTCTGGAGCAAGCACTTACAGATATGAGGGAGCTGTGCTACAGATGCAATGCTGTCAGTCAGAAAGTGGGTGGGGCAAAGCCAGCCACGCCCAGGATGTGATCCATGACAAGCTGGCAGGATATCACTATTAATATATCACTAACGTCTTTGGTATTATTTTATTTAAAAGCTTAAAGTATGATGTCTGGCCTTCTCCAAGCTGGCTTGTAATCTGTTCTCTACGAGGAGCGCAAACTCACGGGATAGTTACAAACATGGTAGCGGTAGAGCAAGCTAATTTTCTGCACGGCTCACTTCTGCATCATGCTGCTGTTTAGGGTGAAAATGCTGACAATTGCAGCCAAACATACAGTAGCTTATATATTCCTAAAGTGATATTAAATGTAAAGTGAACTAAAATGTTTTATCATCAGAGCAATTTCTGAAAATCATAAAAAAAAATGTGGGCACATGTCTGATTACTAATAATCCAGACAGAGCCTGTATATGTGTTTAGTTTTATATGGCATGAGATAGATTTGTGTGTGTGTGTGTGTGTGTGTGTGTGTGTGTGTGTGTATGCTTACTTCTTTTAGAAAACAAAACTCATGCTCACTTCATTGTGAAAAAAAAAAAACTAAGAATGATTTGCGTGAGAGTTTTATAAGCCATGGTTATTTCTCATAAACTTTTATTGCCAATTCATTCCCTTAACAAATATCCAAAGCACTGCGCTGTAGTGTGATAGAATTCTTCCTGTTTAACAACTGGAAACTGTGTGTAGATATTGTGATTGACTGAACACTGTGATACTCAGTCGTGCCGCATCTTAAATCTGTCCCTGTTATACACTGTAGAAGAAACAGGACGAGTCTTTATTTGTCACATGGACATTACAGCAAAATGGCAGTAAAATTCCCAGCCTGTTATGGAGTCTGGGTCAGAGCACAGGGTCAGCTATGATACAGCGCCCCCTGGAGCAGATAGAGTTAAAGGCCCAACAGTGGCAGGTTGGCAGTGCTGGGGGTTGAACTGCCTTCCTTCTGTTGAGTAACCGAGAACCTTAACTATATTATAAAAGTAAGCAGAAGTTAGTAATTCAGAGCTTGTATGAAGAGGGATATGTGCAAAACCTCCAGTTAGTTAACAAAACAAAAGTGTAAGTGCTTGCTGCTTATATTGTACAAATACTCTTTGATTTGGAATGTGGTTACCGGGATCTATGGCTTGCTGTTGCCACCTTTCATCATCATACAACCTATCACAAGCCTGGGTAAAGATCAACATTCAAAATTCCTACTAAATCCATATTGCTTTTGCACAATCGGAAAATCGGGAAAAAAAATAATAATGAAATCATAAGTCAAACCATTGTTAGTCAGGGACGGATTGATTAAGTTTTCAGGGAGCCGAAACTTTTCTTAGTAAATTAGGTCGCCAGGATTATACAGTATACCAAGATATTGTACTAGTAATATGCTTCCAGTGATCTATGTGTGAGGGGTCTGGAAATAGTGTTCTCCTGCTTTTATGGGTTCAGGGTTTCCAGGCCCCAGGTCTCAGTACCCCATGTTGCATGATCCAGTTGTTTATGAGAAAGTGATATTCCCAAGGTTCCAAGTGACCCATCATTCCAAGGTTTTGTGTTACCAGGGCTCTGATTCATGCCTTCCACGTTTCTCAAGTCCGATGTTTCTAGGATCCTACAATATGTAACTGGGTTCCTATGTTTCTAGAGTATGCTGTTTTCAGGGTACCATGCTTCACATGTCCTTTGGTCATAAGGTTGTGGGTTTCCAAGATCCTGTTTTTTCAGGCCTATGTTTTCAAAACCTAATATTCAGGGGTCCTGTTTTCCAAGGGTGGTTAATTAAGGGGACCATGCCTAAATGGTCCTCCATATTCAGCTTTAGGTGTTTTTAGGGTCCTATGTTTCCAGGGTCCAATTTGTCCAAAGTCTTGTGTTTCCAAGGTTCTTTATTTTAAGGGTTATATGTTTCTACTGTCTTGTGCCTTCAAGATCCTGTGTTTCCAGGATCCTACAGTATGTTTCTATAATCTTATGTTTCCAGGTTCCTACTGTATGTTTCTAAAGTCTTGTGTTTTCAGGCTCATAAACCATGTTCTCAAGGGCCTGTGTTTCCAAGGTGCTGTGTTTCTAGAGGCCCACATTTTCAATGTCTGATCATTCTAGCTTCATATATTTCCAAGGTCTTATGATTCCAGGGTCTGCTGTATACACAGTCAAACATATATGAACATGTTTGTGTTCACAAAAATTCTAACATTGTGGTTATTTGTAGTTGTTTATGTTCATTTGTTAATTTCTTCAGGTCTTTAAAAGGCAGACTTTGTTGGTCATTTTGCACAAATCTTGCAGAAGACATGGAGCCCTTTGAAATTAACTCATATCCTAAAGATAACATTGCCAAACATGTAAAAGGTCACTAGTTATGTGCCACAATCCATGAACAAAATGTGAACTTCTATTTTTTTCAGTGTGATTAAAGTTTGCAAAGTCATGTCAGAATATCAGGTAAATATGGCAATGACAAAATAACACTTTTGCTGGATGATGAAAACAGTGTTATGTTATTATCATGTACTTGAACTAAAATGAGAACAATCTGACAATTTGCATGGACAATTCTGTGAAGTTATACTGTGTATCATAAAGACTATAAACCCAGTGTGTTCAAACATACATCCAGCAGTTTACTGTAATATGTGCGATTATGAATCTATTTTTGTTTGTCGCCCATAAAATAACACCAAAACAAAATACAAAGCAATAAATTAAGAGGTAAAACTATTTATAATGCCATATGTATGTGTGTTTCAAACAAATGTTGTAACTGTTATGTATAAACAATCATAATTTACAAAAAATGTATGTTTCTGCATATTATAGTTCATGATATTACCTTTTTACGTTGTTAGAAAAGATAGCCATATATGATATAATACTTATTTTTGTCCATTAAAAATCAAAACAATAACTTAAAAGGTTAAATAGAATATAAAATAGAGTTTCTAAAATGTCTATTGGTGATATTCTATACCATGTATATATACTGTAGTTTTAAATGAACAAGTTATCATAACCTACAACAGAGCTTTATAAATTATTTTTATTGCATTTACCATCAAAAGCCAAATATAGTAAGAGTAACTGTGTATAAATTAAATCTAATATCATTAAAATGTCATTTATTTATTATCTTTATTTATTTATTATTTATGTATTTATTTATTTATTTATTTGAATTATGAATTACCCAAATATGTATTTGTATATGAACAATTAAAAGCAATATTTATTTATTATATATTTGTACTCAAGCAGTTATTAAATGAATGTTAAGTTTTTTGTGTAATTATGCAATACAAATTAAACATTACTTATTTACTCATTTCTCATTTATTAAAGGGTCCAAGCACTGAAGACACCCTACTGTTTTTGTTAGGACTTTTAGGGGTCCAAGCACTTAGTCTTGCACTCAGCTTTTGTCGTGGGGGGGGGGGGGGGGGGGGGGGGGGGGGGGGGGGGGGGGGGGGG
>JAQMYL010000006.1:26212844-26230146 GCA_030014365.1 Clarias pachynema | reverse complement strand
ACTCCCAGCTAGAACTTTTTAAGCTAAGATAGGAGCTCTCTGAGAGAATTCTAAGAAGCTTTGTGAATACGGGCCCAAGTATGTGGTGCAGTAGATAGGAACGGTTCTGAACTGACATAGTGTGGGTTCCTGATGAGAAGAAATCCAGCAGCTCAATTAACTGCAAGTTAATGTTTCTTCTACTACTGTAAGTCTAATCACTAGCATACAGAACATAAGCACAGAGAACGAAAGAAAGAAAGAAAGAAAGAAAGACATAAACAAATAAGATTAGATAGATAGATAGATAGATAGATAGCTAATAAAAATGAATGAAAGAAAGAAAAGACCTGAAAAACATAATGAAGAGCATAGAAGCAAAAGCAGCAGTACATCAGAAGATGCAAAAAGGTAGAAATAGGAAAGAGAAGAAAGAGAATGAGCGAGGCAAGAAGAGTAGGAATAAAGTGAAGGTAAAAATTAAATGAAAAGCAATTGAATTAAAATGATCAAATTTAGAAAGAGAAGTAGTACAAGTGTATAGGTACAAGTACAATAGGGAAGAAGTGTGTGTGTGTGTGTGTGTGTGTGCAATAATACTTCTTCTTACAAGTTTGCTAACCATCAGAACTAGAAAGCCAACATAAATTAAAATAATAATAAAATTTATTCACCGTGTGCACTCACTAGCATGAGGCGTTAGCAGGAATCAGCTGCTGTGTTAGCGAACCATGCTAAATGCTAACACTGGTGTGTGTCAGTGTATCGGTCAGGGTGAGATTAATGTCCGTGTGCGCTGGGGTCAGATTGAGAAAAGCTTCTCCTCTGGTCCACTTTATCAGATAAACACAGCGAGATGAAAGAGCATCAGTGATTTATACCATTACACGTGACATTTATCACGCTAAAACTCTGCTCCTGGAGATCAATGCGCCGCTCGTCTCCGCTCGAGGTCGAGGAGCGAAAGGTCAGCGTGTTTTCCGACTGACGCTCGGTCGCTGTCTCTGGTCTTCAGTCACGCTTAACATGATTGAGCTGTGGGACGGGTTTCCTCTCGAACATGAGGAGACTCGAGCGCTGAGCGCCGAACCTGAGTGTGTAACCACAAACACCTTCAACTGTAAATATGTGAAAATCTGTGGAACTTTAATAGGAACCTGCAGGTATGTAATCAGCAGATACATCATCGTGTAGCTACAGGTCAAGAGAATCAGTTAAAGTTCACATCAAATATCAGAATGAAGGAAAATGTCTGAACTCTGTGACCTTAACTGTGGCGGAAACTGTTGATCTGTTAATCTGCTGAGATTCAGAGTTTACACAGAATGGTGGAAAAAAAAATAAAAAATGCACCGAGTGAGTGAGAACTCTGGGGTCGAAACGCTCAAATAACACTTTTTACAGCCGTTGTGAGCAGAAAAGTATCTCGGCATGCGCAACACATCAGACTTTGATGTGGATGAGCTACAACAGAAGAAGACTACATCAGGTCTCTCTCCTGTCTGCCAAGAACAGGAATCTGAGGCTATCAGAGGCACGAGGTACAGGCAGTTTACAGTGGTTAGGGGTGGGGCTAAAGTGGGTAGATGCAGGTTTATAGTGGTTAGGGGTGGGGCTAAAGTGGGTAGATGCAGGTTTATAGTGGTTAGGGGTGGGGTTAAAGTGGTTAGGGGTGGGGCTAAAGTGGGTATAGACAGGGCTAGGATGTTTAGGGGTAGGGTTAAAGTGGGTAGAGGTGTGTTTAAACCTATTTGGAGTGGAGTTAATGTTAAAGCAATGAACAAAAAAGTTAAAAATAGGAAAAGAATCTGACAAAAAGACAAAAGATTACAAAACAGCCAAAAAAGTAAAATGAATAAAAAGTAAATAAATAAATAAAGAAGGAAGAAAAAGAAAGGGAAAAAGAAAAAAAAAACAAAGTAAAGAAAGAATTAAGGAAAGAAAAAAATTTGTGAGAATGAAGAAGTGCAGGGTAAAAGGTAAACGCTAAGAACTGTTATTATTTCTTTATGTTTACTGAAAACAATATCATTTATCAGCAGTTTAATGAATGTAATTTAATTAATGTCTAATAATAACGACTAGTGTTAGTTCTGGACCTGTGGCCTGCACAGTGCTCTTTACTGTCCAGTGGATGTGTGTTTGTTAGCTTAAATACCTGAGCACAAGAAGAAACATTTACATGAGAAAACAAGGACAGCTAATAGTGAAGCGTGTTCTCCACAGTGTGTGTGTGTGTGTGTGTGTGCGTGTGTGTGTGTTTGCACAGTGAAGGAGGAGGAGAAAGAGGAAGAGGAGTGTGATACGTTTAGTGATCGTCAGATCAATAAGCAATTTTGTGGATGGAGGTGACGTGGAGGATGCAGAGCCGTATATCAGAGTGATGGAGGGACGGACGAAAAAAGAGAGACGGAGGATGAAGGCACGAGTGAGAAATGTGGATCTGCTGTGATTTAACCACCGAGAAACAACGGAGAAGAAAAAACATATAGGAATGAAGGGATAAAAGAAGTTGGACAGAATGGAAGTGAAAGAAGGAGTTTGTAATCTAGTAACCAGTGTAGTGATCTGTCCAGGGACGGAAACTTGCAAAGCACTTTTTTTAAGTTGCTCTGAATAAGGGCATCTGCCAAATGCCGAAATGTAAGAGAAAAGAAAAAATTTGAGGGATAAAAGTAAAGAACAATGAAAAAGAAAGAAAAATTAATTCAGTAAAGAAATAAAAAGGAAAATACAAAAACAAGCTCATGTGAGACAAGGAAGAAGAAAAGAAAGAAAGGAAGAAAGCAATGAGAAGAAAGAGTGAATGTAGAATAAACAAAAGAAAATATAAGAGAAAGAAAAAAGGAAGAAAGAAGCCAAAAAAGGGAACAGCAAACAAAGAAAGCAAACAAAAGCAAAACACAAAAAGGCACAAGAAAAAGATGGAAAAAAACAAACAAACAAAGGACAAAAAAAGAAAGTAGAGGAGGAAGGAAAGTATGAGAGAGGGAACAAAAGATTTGAAAGCAAAGGAACGTAATATCAGAAGGCTGCATCTGGACATTTTCCCATTTATTTATTTTTTAATCTGATAAAAAGCAGGACGTAAAAATGAACAGTTTCCCTGCAGCGTAATTCACCATCAGTGTGACAGACAGAAAGTCTCTCTCTCTCTCTCTCTCTCTCTCTCTCGCTCTCAGGTTTAAGTGCTGGAGTCTGTTCATGAGCTTTAGAAGAGACTGGAGCGAGTGAAGGCTGAAGCGCCCGAGGAGCAGCGCTTAAAACCCCTGATTACATCATCACCATCATCCAGTCTACATCTGGAGCAGGGACACACACGATACACACACACACGCAATACACACACACGCAATACACACACACCTCTGAGAGCAAAATCCTGTACATGTGTTTGTGTGAGCATGTGTGTGTGTTTTCTTCCTGCTCTTCCTGGATGCATGAATATTTTTTAAAGAACTAATGGAATGAAAGGAAATTAGCTTGATGTCGTAAAAGAACAAAAAGAAGAAAGAAAGATAGAAAGAAAGAAAGAAAGAAAGAAAGAAAGAAAGCATGCATATGGTGGAAGAATAATAAAGGGAATGAACTAACAAAGAACTAATACATTTTGCAAGGTGATGAAATAACTGATGAATTTATGATTTATTCATAAACTGTTTGTATGAGTGTTTAGACCAGACATCATGTGGGTCTCACGCCTCGTGCTTCTAATCTAAAGATTGAAAGAAAAATGGAAAGAAATGAAAGAATGTTAGCATGAGAAAGCTAAGGCATCCACAGTGTTTCCCCTCGTTTCCTCTTGTGAAGGTTTAATGAATCTGAAACTGTGATGAGCTGATGATCTTCATCCTCAGTGGCAGATAATTAGAATTCAGAGAATTGTTCTGATCTTTTCAGCGCAGGTTTGTGATCAGATCCGGTCTTGCGTTCCTGAGAGTGTTGATTATTTTTTTGCGGAGGAAAATAAAACCCCGGCGTCAGTGCGAGAGGCTGTGAGGAGAGACGCGGCGGGTCTCAGGAGTGCCGTCAGGATGAGAGAGCGAGCGATGAGGAAACTCTTCATGCGTCACATCATTAAGGTGAGCTGTGAGTAAAGACACGGCGACTCATTAGCTGAGACAGCGGCGGCGTTTAGCGCCTCGCTGGAGCGTGTTAGCTCGGCGCTCCGGTGGGATCGGCAGCGGTTTCACTGGTGTGCTGTTTTTATTCACACTTCAGAGACGGAGAGAAACTCTCTCCACTTTACGGTTCACATTAAAGCCAGAGGTTGAGCTCTGACTGAGCGCCGAGCTCCAGCGTCTGTTGATAAAACTCCATCGAGCCGATCGCACAGACGGTAAATCTCTGGCTAACGGCTGGCACTGACTTGCTCATGTCTCCCCCGGGGGTAAAACAGCAGGGCTTTTATAGCCTCAAGGGTAAATGAGGCGGAAGGTAAAGATGTTTCCTAGCTGAGGAAAAGCTCATAATTCACCTAAATTCCTCCGCTCACTTTACTCTCCTGCTCGGTCCCATCAAGCCACGTCCTCCATTTATATTTTACAGCGATGTAATTTTGTAAAGTGTGCAACACATTTCATTTCATCTCGAACATTCAAGATTCAAAGACCTTTATTAATCCCAGAGGGAAATTGCTTAAACATGACCAGTAGAAACAATTCTGATGGAGACAGACACACACTGAAAACCTTCCACATGATCAGGATTCTTCTGACTCTTTTTTGTTGTTGTTCTTGAAAATTAATAGTATTATTAGAGGCAGCATTTGCATTTCTGATTTGTTTTACTTCTATATATTTAAAAAAATACTGATTGTTATTTCTATATACAGAAATAATATTTCTATAATCCATCAAGGGTCAGGCCTTGGTCCACTTCCATTTATTATTTTACATTTTTGATTCATGGACAAAATGATCAAAGCTACATTTCTTGCAGTAAAATTTACATTTAAATAAAACCTACTGCACACCGACCTGATACTGTGTGACCTAAACCTAACGAAATTGCTGAAATTAAGCAATTTCCTATGTAATTAAATATGAGACTCTTTTCAGTGACTCGAGTCATTTTAGTCTTTTGAAATTCAAGATTTTGTGGCTTAAAAAAAAAAGAAAAAGGAAAATCATGCCAAAACTTAATTTTTTTCTGTATACAAATAAAAAAAACTAGTTGCACAAATGCAGACACCCCCAAACTATTACTTTGTTGAAACACATTTTGAGGTTATTACACCACTCACACCATCTTTTACAACATGGCAAGTCTTAACATGGCAAACTGTCTCACCCAAACATTTAAAATAGAATAGAATCGAACCTTTATTGTGATTACACAAGTGCAATAAAATTAAGTGCTATCCTCCTTGGTGCCAACCAAAAATAAATCAATCTGTAAATCTGTAAAGTTTTGAGGGCATCACGCCTGTGTGCAGCTCACTTCATGTGTCACCATGCAGATTTACGTCTGGTCTCTGACTGTCAGGTCATGTCCTTTTGGTTAAACGTCTCTTTGGTGATTTGGAGGCAGGCTTTGGTCATTATCATGCTGAAAAGTAAAAATCCTTTTCAATCTTCAGTTTTCTCACAAACATCTAAATATTTTACAATGAAAAAGACTTGTGTTGATAAAAGTCCCAGTTACTTCTGGCTGAAGAAAATCAACCCTACAGCACAATGCTGCCACCACCATGCTTCACCATCAAGAAAGTGTGCTTTTTTTGCAACAACCATAACTTAATGTTTATGTTTACTGTATTTTGCTCAGATAGCTGGACTTATATAATCTTTTAGAATGGTCCATGAGACCATATTTTTTCCATGCAACTTGGGTGATTATGTTCAACTCTGAGAGATTGTTGCCCCATGCAGAGAGTAATCAGTACTCTCCAGATCTTCCTGCAGTTCCTTAAATGTTGCTGTTGGACTCTTTCTTGTCCTTTTGTAAATAGTGGAGGGGAAGGGTCCTGTTCTTGATAAAGTAACTGTGGCTTATACTGTGCCTCATGGTACATCAAAGTTTTGGAAATTCTTTTATACCCCAGATTTTAACAAAGTGTTCATTTGTCCTATCCAATATAATTGATCCACTAATCCATTCAGTTACATGACTTGATGAAACATACAGCCTGATCTTTTAAAGCATTCATGAAAATGCACAAAGTCATCTGTTTGGTATCTGAATCTGTCCACTCTCTCCACTGGGCTCCTGTCGATGACGGGAGTCTGGTAGTTCCTCTCCTGCTTTGTGCTAAAGTCCACTATCAACTCCTTTGTCTTTCTGACGTTTAGAAGGAGATTGTTCCTCTGGCACTAGTTCTCCAGATTTCCAATCTCCTCCAGGTAGGACATCTCATCAATGTCTGTGATCAGGCCCACCACGACGGTGTCATCAGCAAATTTGATGATGGTGGTGGAGTTGGTAGAGGCTACACAGTAGTGCATGTAGAATGAGTACAGCAGGGGGCTCAGAACAAACTATAATGGGTCCAGTGTGTCAGGTAGTGAGGAGATGATGAAGTCTCTGACCAGCCACTCAAAGCACTTCATCACTACTGAGGTGAGGGCTACAGGGCGATAATCATTGAGGATGGGGTTTCTTTGGAACAGGAACAATGATGGACTATTTTGAAGCATGTGGGGATCACCGACTTAGATAAGGAGAGATTGAATATGTCTGTGAACACAGGTGCTAGCTGGTCTGTGCAGGCTCTGAGGATTCGACCTGAGATTCCGTCTTGTCCTGCTGCTTTCCTAGTGTTCACTCTCCTGAAGGCTCTCCTCACATCATGCTCGGAGATGATGAACGCATTTCCGGTGCTGGCAGTGTCTTCCTGTCTACAGCCTTTAGCACCGCTAGCATTAGCACTGCTAGCATTATCATTGCTAGCGTCTTTAGCTGCTGCCTCGAAGTGAACATAGAAGGTGTTCAGCTCGTCTGCCAGAGTCACATCTACGTTCATCATTCCAAACATTGTTGCTTTATAGTCCATTATTGTTCTTAGTCCTTGCCACAGGCTCCTAGAGTCACTATGATGAAGCTGTGACTCTAGTTTCCTCCCGTAAAGTTTCTTCGCCTCCTTCACCGCTTTCCGCACGTTGTTTGACGCAGCCTTGTACACGATTGAGGTTGGCGCTGTTAAAGTCCCCCGCCACAATAAGCGCAGCATCCCGGTGTTGTGTTTGGTGCTGTGTGAGTGCCTCATGCAGCTCGCATAAGGCAGTATCCGTGTCCGCTCGAGGCGGGATATAAACGGAGCTGACTATGACTGATGTAAACTCCCGAGGAAGATAAAAAGGACGACATTTGATGGATAGTAGTTCCAGGTTGGGTGTGCAGGAGTGTGTAAGAGGAACAATGCTCACGCTGTTGCACCAGCTATCACCATGCGGGGAACCGAGAAGAACTCGGGCGGCTGAATGGCGTGGTCCGGCACCGCTGGGTTCAGCCATGTCTCGGTGAAGCAGAGGAGATTGCAGTCCCGAATGTCTCTCTGAAACCTTACCCTGGCCCTGAGGTCATCAAGTTTGTTCTCCAGTGACTGGTCGTTGGCGAGCAGGATGCTTGGCAGAGGTATGCGGTGTGTATGGGCTCTTAGGCTGTTCCTGATGCGGTTCGTTTCCCTCGGGGTTGCCGCTTCGGGTCGTGTCCTTTGTTTATGACTCAAATGATTATCAAACGACTCACTGACTCATCTATAGTTAGTGAATAATTCATCAAATCAACACTGTGATTGAATGATTCTCATGAGTTAAGCCCAGTGATAGAATCGATTCACTGATTCAAAAACTGCAATAAAATGATTCACTTGACCTGAACAAAGTTATTGAATTGTTTTCTGACTCAAACAGTTATGAAACAACTCACTGACTCACAGTTAGTAAATTATTTTGAAAATCAATAAAGTTATCAAATGATTCAACTGACTCAACCATGGTTACTGAATGATTCACTGACTCAAAATTATGAAATGATTCACCTGACTCAAATGCATTGCACTGACTTGAACACAGTGACAGAAGTTTCCTTGCTTCAAACACTTGAACTATTCACAGACACAAAAACATTTCAAATGATTTACTGATTTCATGGTTATCGAAGGACAGAGACACCTCAATCATGAAATGTTCATGAAATAAGTCAAAAACATTTCGAGGCATTCTCATGCTGTTGTTGATTCTGAAGCCATTATAGCCACACCCATTTCTGTAATGATTGATTTTATTGTTTCCCCTAGCAATTAACGCAGAATATTTTTAGACTTTCAGATACAGGACAGGATGAACATTCATAAATCTACTTGCCTCTTTTTTCACCTTTTTTCAGCTTACTGCTAAGGACTGCACTTGATCCATGTCAGGAGGAGCAGCTAAATCTCTTATATGGGGTTAATTCATTCAGTGATCTGCTGAGTGAAACACGTGGTCACACACAGACACACACAGATGCTGAATGGGGACAATAATGTTATTACGCATCTTCAATAAAAGCAAATGATGACTCGTCTCTGCTGCTATTCCACGTCTGGAATCTGATTATCATTTACTTTATTTGCAAATGTTTTTTTTTCACTGGGTTGCCAAAACAAGAACAAAGTGAAATAACAAATGTACAAAATAATAATAAGTAATGTTCGTGTTACATTTATCAAGGTGTGCCTCAGGGGTCAGTCCTCTGCCCTGTTCGGTTTATATTTTATGGCGTTACACAAGAATTGAGCAATTTAAATATAATTATATTTTTTGGGCTAGGAATTGAACCAGAGTCTACAACATGTCTGAATAAAACTTAGCACTGAATCCTGTAGAATCTCGTAACATTACTATCCTTGCAACATTACAACCTACTATCCTAGCATGAGCTAAAAGGACTTCAAATACACTTCCTTTCCAGCATAAACATGTCCAACTGATTGAGTCCTGAAAAACAACCACAGCCATGTCTTTAAAACAGAATAAAGCAACTGGATTCTGAGACAAGGCACAGACTCCTACCAGTCTCGCCAAATTGTAGGAAGCTTTCCCCTTTTTTCTTTTTTAAATCAAAGAAGAAAGCATCCTGAGGCCTCTAGAAGGAGGAGGTGATTAAATGCTGAAATCTGGCTAAGGACCATTTATTATGATACATAAAATATATATTAACAGAGAAAGACACTTCTTGTCACTGTAAAGTAGGTTTAAAAGAGTTTGCTTAGAATTCCTTCTTAAACAGCAATATAAAAGTCCAGTATAAAACTCTTACTGGTCTGGAACTGAAGGCTTAGAGGCATAAGTATAATTTTCTCTATGTATGCTGGGCTCAATAAATCAGAAATTATAACCCTATGTGTGTGGCTGTTATGGTAAACTCCTGAGTTCAAAATCGATACTGAATTATAACCACTTAACCCGGAATCATCCCAAATACCATTAATGACACAGCTCGAGCACTCAGATGGTTCATAGAAAAGTTAAACATATGCACATGAAATGAATGCAATTACGCTAATGCAGCATTGCTGCTTTTAGAACTGTGTTGTCCCTTTTAAATTACTTTTCCCCTGCACATACTGTATTAAAGAGTCTTCAAGAAATAGAAATAGAAACAAATCCTATTTGCCTGCCTAATTGGGACCATTAGGATGCTCAAGATAAGGAAGCAATCCCATATCTGGACACTGATAAGATTAATGAAACAGTTCTTGAGGTCTTTGAAGGATTGAAGGTTGGACAGAGTGAGCCTTGTCACGCAGCTGCATCGTGGGGATTAGTCACAGTTCTGACTGATGCAAATAATACCTAAGAAGGCAAAGAATAAAGTAGGAATGAGTGCTGAATAATTCATTAATAATGCAGGAATAAACTATAACAATATATATCTGCAGGGTCCAAGCACAAAGAACACCCCTTAACTGTTGTTCAGGGTTTTTTTTGTTTGGTTTGAGACATGGAATAACAGGAAATATGAGCTCAAATGCTACAGTGTAACAGCAGTAGGCACCGCCAGGTCAATAGGGCAAAGAAGAAGAAGAAGAATGGTGTCTTCATGCTCTGTTTGGCCTTCCTACAAGATAAACATATTACACTTTGGGCTCAAATCAATAATCCTGCTTTATTGCCCCACAGTAAGGCTGATGGAGCTCCAAAGAATAAGAAAAACAAGAACAAGCAAACAACAGCAAACAGGAGAAGAATTCTACCAAGAATAACATTTACATTTAGGCATTTGGCAGACTCTCTTATGCAGAGACAAAAAGTGCTTTCAAGTTTATGTCACTTACTGTACACTGACACTGGGTTACTAGGTTACTAACTAAGTGCCATCAGTCAAACACAGTTGGGAAGGAGATTTATTTATTTATTTATTTTTACTTTCAATCCAAGTACTTAAGAAACGAATACGCCTTGCATCGTCGTTTAAAGTTAGTCAAAGACCCTGCTATACGGACATCTAGAGATGTTGGGACGAGGCAAGCAGTGCTGGAGGATCGGAGGGAGCACCTGAGTAGCCTGTGAAGAAAGAAATGGGCGGATTCTTCTAATGTTGTAAAGAAGAAATAGGCAATAGCGAGTAAGTTTAACAATGTGTGGGGAAAATGACAGGATGACTGTCCAGAGTTACCCCAAGATTTCGGGCAGTGGCTGACGGAGTGATCTGATTGTTGTCCAGGGAGATCTCAAGGTCTTGACTGGGAGATGAGTCACCAGGGATGAACAGCAGTTCGGTTTTACTCAGACTGAGCTTCAGCTGATGAGCTGCCATCCAGGATCAGATGTCTGGCAGTCATGCTGAGATCCAGGTGGAAACCTAAGTGTCTGAGGAAGGAAAGGAGAGAATAAATTGCATGTCATCTGCATACCAATGGTATGAAAAGACGTGATGATATGACCTTACCAAGAGACCGGGTATAGAGGGAGAACAGAAGAGGACCAAGTACTGAGCCCTGTGGGACACCAGTAGATTGTCTGCATTGGGCACCTTAAATATCACCTCATACAACCTATCTTCTAAGTAAGAAGCTAACTATTCTCTTGCTGTTTCCCAGATTGCAAGGCTTGTAAGAACAGATAATAGAATTTATAATCTATAATAGAAAAACTGATCTTTTCTAATCAGGAACATGACCAGATGATATGGAATGGTTGATGATAGTTTTGAAGATGGGAAGGAGGTCTTGTAAGATGACCTGGAGCATTGTGGAAGGGATTGGGTCTAATAAACAAGAGGTTGATGATGAGATGATATGGTGAATCTCATCAGTTGACAGGGAGGGGAGGGAAGATCCTGAGGTTCTGGTCTAGGGGTTGGGTTGGGGACAAAGGTCTGGCGGATTGCTGCAATTTTCCCATCGTTGAATGTGGCAAAGTCATCAGCAGTCAAAGAGGATGGGGCAGGAGGAGCCGGTGGGTTGAATAGTGAGGAGAAGATATTGTGGAGTTTTCCAGGATCATGTGCAGAGGCTTCCAGCTTTTCGCTGTAGAAGGCAGTTTTGGCAGAAGTCATGTCACATACAAACTTGGAGAGAAGAGTACGGTGAGAGACAAGATCTGCATCAAGCTGTGATTTCTTTCATCTTCTCTCTGCATTTATTAATTCTTTTCACTTGTTGTGTAATACATTGGATAGCCAAAGAGCAGGACAAGAAATCTTGCTTGGTTTAGAGGACAGAGGGCATAGGAGGTCCATGGATCAGGAGAGAGAGGAGAGAAAAGTATTAGTTGCAGTCACTAGTGGTAGAGAGGAAAAGGACTCTGGGTCTGGGAGGGATGAGAGGGCGCATGAAGACACAGAGAAAGGGGAAATAGAGTGAAGGTTCCTGCGGGTAAAAGAGAAATTTTGGTGGTTAGCTTTAGACAGGATAGGAAGGTTGATGGTAAAGGATACCAGATGGCTCCAACCAGACAGAGTTCATGTTATTGTTCAGAGAGCTATACAGTGAAACTTCTTAGATCATCTTCTCAAATATAATAAAATTCCCAAAAGAGGATCAACAACTACTAGAAATCTGTAAATAAAATAAAAATAAATCTCATAAGCGATCTTTCTTGTAGGTTTATGCTGTGAGACCCACAGGTTTCATTTGACGTTTTTGAGACAATGACAGACCAGAGCAGGAACAAAAACAAGCAGCAAAGAAGTTAAAATGAACCTAAAGCTGACAACAGAGGGCCTGGGTAGAGAGCTGCGTGGTGAGGCCCACTGACCCCATCACTATTATGCAAAAACGAGGTGACGCATGAAGGTAAGCCTGAAACCGTGCACCAACACCCCATGCAGTGTCACTCCATCTCCTGACAAGCCTGACACCTCTTTAGCCTCCAGTGTCACCAGGACTTCATCAGGCCATGACGCAGCTGTCAATAAATCTTGCCCTGAATCGACAAGCACTAAACAGGACTGTGCTGCTGCTTTAGGCTGTAACACACACCGTCTCACACACACAACGAGACCAGCACTGTGTTTGCTCATCTGTTGCTGCTCTGCTGTCGTTTATGCCTAAAATCATCAGTGCTCAGATGTCCAGCCTACCTGAAAGTGGGCTTGTGTTAAAGCAATGGTTTAACCAAACATTTATACTAGCATGCGACTGGTTGCTTAAGTTGCTTGTAGATTTTCATAGTTAAAGACAAGTTACACAACATTCAAATCAATGCGATTAGCTTACCTAAATGACTTATCTTAGAGACTTATCTTAGAGACATCTCTCTCTCTCTCTCTCTCTCCACTTATCACTTCATCAGTGCTGTGTCTCAGCAGATGTGTACAGATGTAATCAAACCCATCATGATCATGATCAAGGCCCTGCAGAACTCTGGCTCTGAGAGGCTGCAGGATCGGGAACAGCTGCCCACTGCGCTTTGAACTCAACGTCAGAGAAAATAATTATCCGTTTCTCTCAGTTTATTAATTTTTTTCAGGAATATGGCAGTGCGTTGAGGCAGACTCGAGGCAGATGGTGAGAAAACCCGTGGAGACTGAACAGCAACGTCCAACACACCAGCACTGCCGATAATTAGAGCAAATAATGCTAAAAATTAAATAACCCGAGCACATGGCCAAAGCACGAGCAGAATCACTGACAAATTTAAAACATCAAACAGATGTAATGTTGGTTAATAGCTGGAGTGCAGTGCTGAAAGTATTCACCCCCTTGATCACTTTCACACTGTGTAGGGCTACAAGTACCTAAAAGTGCACTTAATTAACAATCAGTTACCCTACACTCTACCTCTGAGGAACGTTGTGCTGCTGGAAGGTGAACCTACTCAACTCTTTCACAGGGGTTCTGTAGTTGATGTTATTTATGTATTTGTTGAGAGTGAGGGTGTTGGGTTAAAGATGAGATTGCACAAATTGTTAAGTTTTAAGATTAATTAAAAAGAAGAAGAATTATGGTTTGTTGTTTCCTCAGCGCTTTAGCACACCTCCCAGCTGTGCCCTAACAACCTGGAGAGACAAATACACAAAGACACACACACACACACAAACATGATGTCTTATCATGATGTCTTATTATCAGTAAAGAGCAGATTCAGACTTTTGGCCAGCTGCCCTCGGTCATATACGTCAAGTACATCAAAAGAACAAGTCATTAACATGTCAGTCATACAGAGACCCGGAGACAGACAGACAGACAGACAGACAGACGATAGGAAACACATTGTTATTTTTTGATTAAACAAAAGGGTTTCAGCAGTCTTGAGCTGTTTGAATGTACATGTGTCTGGACACGGCCTATAGAAAGTGTTACTACTGTATATAAAGAATCAGGAAGCGCAATAAGGGGGTCGTTTTATGGGAACAGAGGCATGAGAAAGAACACATCATATTATAAAACCTTACAGAG
The DNA here is from genome assembly GCA_030014365.1 of Clarias pachynema. NCBI lineage: Eukaryota > Metazoa > Chordata > Actinopteri > Siluriformes > Clariidae > Clarias > Clarias pachynema. The sequence continues at coordinate 26,216,339 of JAQMYL010000006.1, read as the reverse complement.
AGGAAAAGCTAAAGAGAGAATAAGGGGAAGAGAGTGAGGTAAAGAACAACAGAGAGAGAGAGAGAGAGAGGGAGAGAGAGAGGGCAAGAAAGTGAGAAAAGAGAAAGAAAGAGAGTACAGACAAACAGAAAAAGAGACAGAGAGTGGGAGAGGGTTGTGTCAGGTCGGGCATCCGGCGTGAAACCTGTGTGAAGCTTGTATGTGTGGACCGGATGGTCCGCTGTGGCGACACCCTGCCAGGAGCAGCCGAAAGAACAACAATTATTATTATTAGTAGTAGTAGTAGTATTGCATGTATTCCTATTTAAAGTTGCTTCTACCTGTATTTATTTGTATTGATGTTCACATTATTTGAAGTTTCTATGTTTAGTAACTGTTCCTCTCATTTTGCACTGTTCTTTGGTAATACTGTACATACTGTATAGGTAAAGCTCAAGTGAGAGAGAGAGAGAGAGAGAGAGAGAGAGAGAGAGAGTGGGGATAATAGTGCCTTGAACCAGGACTGTTAATCGAGGTCTCATTAGACCAGTGAATCCTTTTCCCACATGTGTGTGTGCGTGTGTGTGTGTGTGTGTAGTGTTCTGAATTTGTTTTCACATCCCTCTTCGTGTCACTCTGCAGTAATGCGTGGTTTTACACCAGACTGTGTTTAAGTCTCTTTCCTGTAATGCTAATCTGAGTATTTACTTGATTGCTGTAATGCTATAGCCTTAATTAAACTAATTTATTTTTATTTATTTTTCCTTTCTCAACTGATTTAGTTTTTGACATTCTCACATCCTTTACATTTTCGCTTTTCTTTGCCCCACTGCTAGTTTATAGATCAATATACATAGATCACACCAGGTTATGTACTGTATCACTTAGGCCATTTCACAAACTACATAAGCTGATAGAAAGAAGTGACTTTACGGAGGTCATAAAGCAGAGTTTAACTGGTTACTGGACTCGTCCTGTGTCCAGGTCAGGTGACTTTTTATTAGTTTATTTGTAAAGAAACTTACAAGTGAACTATTCACCTCATTAGTTTTGTATCTTTAACTGTGCACATTTACAGCATCTCTTACACACACACACACACACACACACACACACACACACACACACACACACACACACACACAGACACACACACATGTGGAATGAAGTGGCACATGTCTGGGTGTGGTTCTGGGGGGTTCCTGTGACTGAGCTGAGGCCAAGCAGCTGAATAATTTACACATCAACCCAACATCGATCTCAGCGTGGGACGTCTGATACACCACCTGATGCTTACACACAGAGACGGGGACACGAGGATTACTTAATGAGGCGCTTAAACAGAGGCTAAGCTTTGAAACACTTTCACTTTGTATCAAATTAAAGAAAAGCTTCATTAATGGAGCCATAAAATCTGCTGGAGTGAAACAAACAAAACTGTAGTTAGTTCTAGCTGGATAATTATTATACTTATAATGACTGAGTCATGAAAATAGATACAGCATTTAAATATGTGTGTTTATTCTCATTTATAATGTAGTGAGTAAAAGTCAAAAGTATTTCCTGGAGGAAAACCAAACTCGGGATATAAGGCTGTTATACATCTTCAAATACCAACTTTTTCAATGAATTGGATATTGTCGCACATGTGTAAACAGCTGGAATTGGCTGGAGCTGATATGGTCTATGTGATAAAGGAAGTATTAAATTATACACGTTAATCCTAACAATTAACAACAACAACAAAACAATCTGGCTGGGATGATTTAAAGTCTTATGCAAATGCACTGGAACAGCAAAGCCAATTCTTTTGCTTCTGTTATCAGGTTTTCAGATAAAAAATAAATTAATAAAAAAAAAAAGATCAGTTGGCAGATCATAATTTAAGCTTTCAGTTTCAGATATCACGTGGATGTCTTAAACAACTTAGAACGTCATGGCAAACCATTAAATTTTTTTGATGAGCAAAAGTATTGGAACAGATTGTCAGAAAGTAAATAAAATCCGATTTTGGGTTGCTTGGCATATTGTTTTCGATAACCAAGTCATGCCCCAAGGCGCTGACCCACTGACATCACTTAACATCATCAATAAAGATTAGTGAGAACATTCCAGAAGCAGCCATGCTAGCCCAAGTAGTCCATGACACTACTGTACACACAACCTCCACCATGCTTCATCCATCAGCTCATATGTTCTGGATCATCAGCAGATACTTTCTGTCTCCACACTGTTGCTTTTCTATCACTTTTATAGAAGTTTAGAACTCTCTCTGTTCCAGAACTTAATGCTGATCAAAGGTTTGCATCATCCTCTACATTTCTGCTCTCAGTGTCCCGTGGATTGCAGGACCCTATGGAGACCCTGTGGAGGTTGTTCGTGATGTCACTGACTGTGATTTTCAGTTAGTTCTGTCAGCAACTGTTGTTTTCCTTTGACCAACCTGGTCCTTATCTGATTATGTACACCTGGACATTAGTAGGTTCAATGCTTGTGCAATGGCTCTGATTGATTTTCCTGCTTTTCTCAGCTTGATGCTGGTTGCTTTCCCAAATAGACAGCTCTCTGGTCTTTATGCTAAATGCAGTATTTAATGATGAAACCCCCAATCAATCATGAATCTAAGAGAGCACACCTGGGTGACAAGAAACAGCTATCAGTCACAAGTTCCAATATTATTCTTTACTTGAAAAAAATGTGTTATAGGTTTTCTAACTTTACTTAGAAAACCTATACACATCTATACACATCTAGATGCAAATATCAGAAAACTGATTTATCATCTGATTTTCATCTTTTGATCACAATCCCAAATGTCTTCAATGTCTCTCAACTCCAATACATTCGGAGAGGACTGTAGGACTGCGTCTTTAACATTACCTTTGATTTGACTGATGCTCCTTTTTGTGTTTAGCATGGCTGAACATGGACATTTCCAGACAGATGGTCCCTAAAAGGTCGTGCTCTTTCAGGGGCGGCGACGGAACAGAGGCAAGCTCGATGAGCCGAAGCTCGTTTGAAACCTGCCAGCTACAAAGAGCACGCTCAGATCCTGCAGCTAACGCCAGGCGTCCATTCGATCATAACCCAGCGTGCTTCACACACTTTTATCCTCACACACCCAGTACAGCGCGCTTAGTATCACTAACACCACAGTACCGCCCATCCTAAACAACCAGGAACCCAAAAAAGGTGATGTTAATGATGTCATATCTTCACTTCCACCTGCCATGAGGATCACCAAGCATGAGAAAATCCTTTAGAGGTCTTCCATTGTCTAAAGCACCACCGCCAGCACTAACAACAACAAAATGATTCTTCTTGTTATAATAATAATAATAATAATAATAATAATAATAATAAGTGACTATTATTATTATTATTGTTGTTGTTGTTGTTGTTGTTGTTGTTGTAATTATTATTATTATTGTTGTTGTTGTTTCATAATAATAATAATAATAATAATAATAATAATAATTAGAACAACAACAACAACAACCACAATAATAATAATAA
>JAQMYL010000006.1:26191920-26206525 GCA_030014365.1 Clarias pachynema | reverse complement strand
TGTCATTTTTCCGGACCTCGGACTGAATAGAAATTTGGCAAGTGGACCTTTCAAATTTATATTTGAGTACCCCTGGTGTAGATTAAACTACAGGCAGAGATCAAAGGACTGTAGAAGATTCAGTAAATTCTGTACAGGGGTCGATTTAAGACTCGCCCACAGTTTGATACATGCACAGTACGCTGTCAAAACCTGTGGTTTATAATCCGGCATATAACTGCTCATAAATTCACTTCTACTAAATATTTCAATTTCATTTATGCCGCAGGTTAAACTTCAGGCAGATACATAACCACTCCTCACAGACATACAGACAGACAGATAGACAGACAGACGGCTAATATTTAGTTAAACGCCACGACTTTGAGTGTGATATTGCTTAAGTGACAGACATTAATTACACCAACATGAGTTAACTAACTAGTTACATAGCTAGATTATTGTATACAGTAGCTACAGTAGATTTGTTTTAATGAGACAATAAATGCCAGATAAAAGTTGAGCCTGGCCTGGAATATGCCATAAATATTGGGTATTACTGGGTATAAATAGACCGTGAGGTATCAGACCCGTGGCTGGACTTGACTATAAACAAAGCACACAAACACTAAAAAACAAAACAATACACAAAATCAACACATACTGAGGTTCCCACAGAGACAATTTGAGCTAATTTGTACATCAAGATCAGGTCAGAATTCTTACAGAATCTCTTTTGCTGTAAGTCTGTATGCCGTGATGTCGTGGGCGTGACCCCACTCTGGATCACGACGCTTGGGCAAACGCATTAGCCAGGTTTCCTGCATGGAAATGCAAAGTGGTGCATCAGGGCCGTTCCATAAACTTGGACAAGGATATAGAGGACTTGCGTCATGGTTTGTGAGGGTCGCGGTGGCTATCGATGACTCACACACTCACATCAGATTAATTCCTCCATTCTTACTATCTTTTTTTCTTCTTTCTGATGGCGGGCAGACGCTCCGTCACTAGCGGGAATTCAATTAAGCAAGTTTGTGTAAGAGCCATTAAGGCGGCATGTCACGACTCTCTCTGCCAAGAATCTGATTTATACCGTGAGCGCTATACCTCCAAGAGAGAGAGAGAGAGAGAGGGAGAGGGAGAGGGAGAATGAGGAAAGGCGGGGGTGTTCGTAATACTGAAAATGGAGCTGGTGTGTGCATTAGTCCCGGTCAGGTCGTAATTAATTTCAGCCAACTTTAATAAAGTTTATTAAAGTGGAGTGGGCGGTGCAGATAGGGACAGAGGGAGGGGACAGAAGATCCCTTAGTGGAAACGGGGTGAGGAAGGAGAATTCTGATGAGGGACAGGGACGACCTGAGAGTAGGGGATTAGTATGCGAGTGAGACGGTCTCCTACTGATAATATATGGAGATGGACTATGATATTTATAGAGAGTTATTTCTCAGAAAGGATCACGTCGTTCCTCATGAGGATAAATTCTGTAAAGAGTGTTTTTATTACTTGAGAGCCAAAGACAGGGCACTTATTAGAACTTTCAGGACGAGGCACTAAACGACAAATGAGTTTAATTTAAACCCAGTTTAAAAATAAAACTTTGTGTTCTCGGACGACCGAGTGATTGATAAAGTACAGATTAAAGCTGCTTGTCTTACATTTGTTCATTTGTTTTATTTTAGTTGTACTTTTATATTTAATTATGGGGCGAGTCAAAAATGATCCACACTCTTATTCTTATCAGCGCTTTCCGTTCAAGGCTCCTGTCTCTGCTGCGCAGGTGTGAATGTGTTACATCAGTTCATGTGTAACTGCGGTGCGAGCGAAACTGGACGTCCGGCTTGTGATTTGCATCAAAGAAGAGCAGCGTGCAGTGATTCACTATTGTTTTTTTTGTGGTCTGAGATTGTACATGGTGCAGAAACAACTCACGGAAGAGCATGAAGAGAAGAGTTTAAATATCTGCAAACCCAAATTTAGACTGATACTCTGAAGAAGGTGAAAGTTTCCTGAAGAGAATCATTACTGGTGACGAGACACGGATTCATCGCTACGAGCCTGAGAGTAAACGGCAGAGTCTGGAACAGAAACATCCTCAATCAGCGACCGAGAAGTCGACCATCAGCTGGAAAATTCATCAACACTTACAGTTTTCTGAGATTCTCGAGGGCCAGAAGTATTGGAACATCATCAGGAAAAAGGTTGAACAATCGACAGCGCTCGTTACAGAGAGACGCTTATTGAAGAGCTGAAGACTAAACTTCAGATTGAACACAGAGGACTGATATCCGAGGGCGTCGTGATCTCGCGTGATGATGCGTGTTTGAACACTTCTGCTCCACACTGTCGACACTGCTCTCACTCCATCAGACTGTCACCTGTTTGGAAGAACTAGGAAGATGAAGAAGTGAAGGCAGCGGTGCATCCGTGGCCTCTAACATTTTTTATGAGCGAACGTGAAAACCTGTGGACAAAGTGTATTGAAAAGAAAGGAGATTATGTTTTTTATTATAAGTTCATTTATTATAAGTGGATCATTTTTGACTCACACCCGTATTTAAACTTTTACACAGTTTTAAGCTAGAACATTTTTACCTTATGTTACAGTCTAGAGAGATGAAGGTTATTGTGCTGACTGAGTGATTGTCATGTTTGCAATCTACAGTTAGCAATCAGGTAAAAACCCCTACAGAGAGAGAGAGACCCCACCGTGCAGGGGCTGATGGGAAACCTGGGCAGAACTGACTGATTGTGCGTGGTCATGGTGTGGGATTTATGTGAGGAGACACACACTCACACACACACACACACACACACACGCACGCACGCATGCACACTTTCACAGGAAAAACAAATATTTTATCAAAGTAACACAGGAGCTTCTTCGGATTCGGCTGTACACGACTATGTGTGTGTGTGTGTGTGTGTGTGACCGCAGTCTGTATATAAGGAGGTTAACAAACAAATCTGTCAATCATTAGATTGTACATAAATAATCATATAGACTCGTGTTAACTAAATACGCAGCTGGGCCACATACAGTAATCAACACCGTTACCCGTCACAGCTGGGCACATCTGCCTGCCAGACTCTCAGCACAAACATAACTCTATTATAGACTTAATGTGATGCTAAAGTTAGTTAGTCTAATGTATACTAAATACACTTCCTGGCCACTTCATTAGGTACACCTTGCTAGTACCGGGTTGGACCCCTTCAAGATTCAGCACAGTACTGGAGACACACCTCAGAGATTCTGCTCCATACGGACATGATGTCATCACACAGACGCCGCAGATTTGTCAGCTGCACGTCCATGATGCTCAGGATGAATCTCCTGGTCCACCGCGTCCCAAAGCCGCTCTACCGGAGTGAGATCGGGTGGCTGTGGAGGCCGTGTGAGTACAGTGACCTCACCGTCATGGACGAGAAACCAGTGTGAGATGACTTTAGCTTTGTGACACGGTGCGTTACCCTGTGCTAATAAAGGGATGGACACAGTCAGGAACAATACTCAGGCAGGCTGTGCAGGTTAAACCATGCTCAACTGGTTATAAGGAGCCCAAAGTGTACCAAGAACAGGGTTATTTGAGTTCCTGTTGTCTTTCTATCAGCTCGAACCAGTCTGTACGTTCTCCTCTGACCTCTGACCTCTGGCATCAACAAGGCATTTTCAACTAGAGAACTACCCGTTATCACACTGTTCTCTGTAAACTCTAGAGATGGTTGTGAGTGAAAATCCCAGTAGATCAGCAGTTTGGGAAATACTGAGTCCGGCCCGTCTGACACCAACAAGCGTTCTGAACAAGACCGTCTTCACCAGGTCTACACGGCTACATGTATCGAGTTCCTGCCTTGTGATTGGCCGATCAGATAACAAGCAGTTGAACTGGTGTACCTAATGAACTGGCCAGTCAGTGTGTATTCTTAGCCTTTATGTAATCCTAATGACCTTTGACCCTGACACAGCCTGAATGTAACACTCCTATAACCCCAGCCTTGATGTACAATCGCTTTGATGTGACCGAAAGTAATAATGTAACACAAATGTAACACACGTTACTGTAATGTAAACCAAATGCTTTCATTTGCCACTAATGTTGGCAAAGTGTGTGTGTGTGTGTGTGTGTGTGTGTGTGTGTGTGTGTGTGTGTGTGTGTGTGTGTGTGTTTTACACAGCTTTAACTGCTGATAACCTCGGCCTATTAAACAAGCACACAATGACAGAGAGACAAAGAGAAACAGAGAAGAAGAGTTCAACTGTAGTGTCTGAACGTTACATTGCTGTAGTGTACACTGTAGTGAGGCACTTAATATTCTCTTTCTTATTCTCTCTTTCTTTCTGTTCGTTATTTTTTTTCTTTCAAAGAGAGAGAGAGAGAGAGAGCGAGTAAAGAGGGAGAGAAGTCTAATGGAAAGTCCTTGAGGGAGAATAGAGTCTATTCATCCATCTCCATCATCTCTCCACCCTGGAGTGTATCAGCTCCTCCTGACATATTGCACACACACACACACACACATGCACACACACGCACACACACATGCTCAAACCGCTACATTACATTAAGTGTACATAATGCATTGCAGTAAAAACTAATGAGACACAAAGTGGACAGAGGGAGAGACTCCGCCCGTTACATCACCGTACAGTACACTGTCCCTCAACAGAACCACCGTTGGACCACCGCGGAGCCGACAGTATGCAGCAGCTCTGCAGCTCGGTGGGGCAGTTTTGTACCAAAAGCATCTTCTGCGGTATCAGTGTGTTTCTGGGGTTTAAAATGTTTTTTTTTAATACTTCAATAAAACCCAAGAAAAGAGGAGACTATAATTAATTTTAATCCTCCTTTCTAAACTAACAAGATTAATGCTCTCTCTCTCTCCGTCTCTCTCTGTCTCTCTCTGTGCTGCTCCTTCCATCAGAGTTACCATTAATCACATTGTGCCTTTCTCCATTTAGAAAATCAAACGATCGTGACATGACAGAGATACGACTGTGACTCTCAGACATTAGAGAGAGAGAGAGAGAGAGAGAGATTGCATTAATCTTGTTAGCCGTGTGTCCTGTGTGTGGAGACATTCTGCTGAATACATTACCAGCAACATCAGGTCAAGTCTCTAGGACAAAATGCTGGAAATCCTCCATCAGTCTTCTTCTTCTCAAGAAACGATCAGTGAGATGGAAAGAAATGATGCAGGACAAATGATCAATGTGGGAAAATATTACTGCTGCTGCACAACACACAGGGCAGAGAGTAACCACGACGACACGCAACACGCGATAAACGAGACAACGGGAGGGAAAAAATGACTCGCAGCTAACAGTAAAGGAGCAACAAAAACGAGCAAAAGATAAATAAAGTGGAAATAAGCTGTAAAATGACCCCATGGCTAAATGAAATGACCTCCAGCAATCAATACAAAAATGGAAGGAAGAAAAAAATTATCTGATCAATAAATAACCTGGAAGTAATAAAAGTGTGCAAAAAAAAAAAAACCAAAGCTGTCAATTGCTAAGCAAAGCTGAAATAATCAAAAATGATCCATGCTGTTTAGAATTAAATTAAATCACCAAAAATGACTTGATCGAATCGATCAGGCACAAGAGAAGAAAAAACATCACGAATGGAGATCACTTAAAGTGGCATGGGGAAAAAATCCACATTAAAAACAGATCTGTGTTTATTAGTAAAAGTAGCATACACACACACACACACACACACACACACACACACACACACACACACACACAATGTGGTGAGAACTCACAGGACTGGGACTAAACAGCTGTGTGTCCATGAGAAAACCACTTGTTATTGAGACTCATCAGAAATAAAGGCTTCAGTTTCCTAGAGAGCATAAAGACTGGACTTGGAGTGATGGAAAAAGGTCATGTGACCTGATGATAGTGTTAATTTTGTCAGCTATTTTCAATTTTAGTCTTAGTCCCGGGATTAATGTCCCTGTTAGTTTTTATCATATTTAGTCAATATTATCTTATTTTTGCTTAGTCAAGTTTTAGTCGACTCAAAGTCTGGACATTTTAGTCTAGTTTTAGTCAGAGGAACCCTTAAGTATTTTAGTCTGGTTTAAGTCAATGAAATTCTACCATTTTAGCAATAAGATTATTATTAATTAACCCTAAAGATTTTTCACAAAATAATTATCTTAACATTTAAAATGTATCTTTTCATCTGATGTTTTCAGCTAATTATATTCATTTTTAACATCACAACAACTGCTGCATGTCCATATTTTTTCGAACTACAAAAAAAGTTTTTAAACTTTTGTTTTTTTTATATGAATCTACACACCTGGACTGTTGTAGCTTCTCTGGGTCACAATCATTTACTATCCTATTAGATTAATGTGTTTGGCAACGGTTTAACTATAAAATAAAATAAAATACAACATAATTATATTAGCATGTGTAACATAATAATCGCCACAAAGCAGCTGTAAAACTGGGTGATTATTATGGGATGCCTCGATGCGTCTCTTTCTGGTTTGTGGTATTTTCCCCAGTGATTGTGTTCCCCCACTGTTTCCCCCTCCGATATTATGACACATTTTCTCTCCGGTTCAATATGAAGAAAATGGACCCAAATATCGTCTCTTCTGTTTGACCCGAGTAAAACTGCTGTGATGATGAAGAGTTAAAGACGCAAACTACTCCTGATACCCCGCGCCATGTGACCTGAGAAACAGCGCTGCTCGTGCCGTAATGAATAAACAGCGGATCATTAACCACATTTTAGTCTCGTCTTTTTTCATCAACAATATTATATGCTGATTTTGTCGCCGTCACCGTTTATTGATATCTTTGACGTCTCGTCATTGTCGACAAATATTTTCGTTTGTTGAAATTAACACTACCTGATGAGTCCAGATTGATCCTTTTCCATAGTGTCCACTGTACAAGTCCTCTGGAGACAGTGTTATGATCTGGGGTTGATCAGTTACTCAGGTCGAGACTCAGCTACGTTATGGGGCAATAAAATGAAGTCAGCTGACCACCTGAATGTACTGAATCACCAGAGTATCACATCTCTGGGTTTTTTTTTCCTGGCACGGCCGTATTCCAGGCCTCACTTGGTGGGAGAGCGGTTCTGGGAGCACGAGGAATCATTTACATACATGAACTGGACACCACAGTGTGTGTGTAAAGGTGATAGATATGAAGTCTTATAATGTATTACTTTGTTTTGGCCAGGCAAAGTAGAAGCAGCAAACAGAAGGAAAAAAGCTATAGCTATCAAGTAACTACACACATCAATAAAAAAAGAAAAGAAAAGAACTAAATAGGAAGTGACGAATATTGATGTAACAAATGCGGAACAAGGAGTGGAAATAACTACGACCCATAGGAACTGTTAAAAAAAAAAAACTGGGTAAATGAGATGAGCGACCTGATGGAAGGAAGAATGATGACTTGTTTAATTTTTCGTCCAAATTAAACAGACCAAATTTATTAACTAAGCAGAAGTAATAAAAGTAATTACATAATGATAAATTAAATGAAAGTAAGGAAAATGCGCCACTGCGAACAATAAAGGAGATAAATGTAGCATTAATGTCTGAAACTAATCACTAAATATTGCTGAAAAAAAGGACAGACCCAAAAAGTGTATTAATTAAATAAATAAAGCACAAGTGACAAATATTGTTGTGACAAACACTTAATGAGGTCAAAGTAATGAAAACTTTTACTCTAATTTAAATCAATCTTTATTACGCCTTTGGGTTCCATAGCATCAGGGTGAGTTTTATTTCACATTGACGTTTCATTGATCATTGTTCTAAACGTGTCATTCGGGTCATATTTCACTCCTGTAAATTCTGCAGTCTCGAAAAGCCAGTTTTAAACATTTAATACTCTAATATCACCCCTCGTTCACTGCATCTGCTCAGGATGAAACGGTTTCCCGAGATAAACTGGGTGTGTTAGGAAGCAGGAAGCGGATTTGAACCTGCTCAGGGATTTGTGTAGGTTTGTGATAAGGTTGTGTTTTCTCTTTGAAGTGGAGTCTCAGTGCCACCGCACCAGGTTGATTTCATTACTGCGTCAGTGACGCGGCCACGGGTCACGCTAATCAGCTTAACCGCTGGCTAAACACGACAGCTTCATTCCATTGACTCAATTAGCAGGACTAATGTAGGGCTCTCTGAGGACTCGTCCAATCAGACCAGAGTGATTATCTCGGGGGACTGGAGACGACTCGTCCCTTTAAACAGAGAAAGAGAATCTAAGCATGATGATGATGATGATGATGTCACTCTGTATAATCATGCATTATTAACCATAATTTTCCATCTTTTAAGGCAGAACGTTTCTCCAGAAAGCTTCTTATCTGATTCTTGGCTAGTGTCCAGAGCAGTGGGCTCTGATTGGAGATCGTTTGAGAGACAATAAAGCTCACTTCCTACTTTCAAATTTTTTTGCTATGGTTTTAAAATTGTGGCTTGCCTCGACTCTGATGTCCTTAGCTACAGCGTAGAAAACTAATGGAGTGCTGTACGTGGGTTTTTATATACAAGTGGTGTTCAAATTAAAGCGGGACTTCTGATTGTACAGAATAACAGAACACAGTTCTGAGAGTAAAAACTCTCTTTATTTCTCTATATAATCTCCTGCTACACTAATGCACTTATCCCAGTGTTTCACTAGAGCTTGGACACCATCAAGGTAGAAAGTTCTCGTAGTACGCCGGAGCCGTGATCTTTCTGATTCACATCTGAAACACCGGCCTCCCAGGAACTCCTTTAATGGCTTTTCCAAACATATGGGAATGACTTGGAGTGAGGTCAGGACTGTACAGGGGACGTGGCGATAATTCCCAGCCGAGTTCCTGTAATGTTCAAGTGGTGTTGGTGAATGATTGTGTGTACAGTTCACACACACAGATGTATCTCTTTATTCTGCAAGCCGGTAACAAGTTATCAGTTGATTTTCATCTGTGGGTCACTACAGGTCATGATGACACACACCAGTAAGCCACCATCTCACTGTGTGACCCAAAGCTCATCGTGAATTTGGAGCGAACCGAATCAAAACTTAGTCAATTAATTTTTGAAAGTGACTTATGTAATGGCATCTTCATACATACATTTTTTTTTAATTTCTGTTCATAATTAATTTTTCACCCTTAATTTGCATTCAGTTTACTTTGACAGGAGTCTCACTTTGAGAAAATTCAACACACAGCAGTTGAGTCCTGTCTCCTCCCACAACTTGACATGTTCTTATAAGATGAATTCAGTGAATGAAATCTGCATGATTTGCTTTTCACCCCAGATGTAATGCACTCGATCAGCTAAAAACACCATCAGTGTCTGAACCTTGCTTCCTTAGTGTTTGTGCTGGAGTTATGAAGCTAATGTAGCTAACAGGTAATGGATGTCTGTAGCTCCCGAGCGTTTAACCGAGCGCAGACTGCACGTCTAAACGATCACACACTCGCCTCAGGAGCTACCGCTGAGCTCGCTGGCACTTAAACACACCCCAAATAGGGCCTATTTCAGGGCAGTCGATTACCCCTGAGCAGCTGAGACTGAGACGGAGAAAGATAAACAGAGTGAGTGAAGCAGAGAGAGTGAAAAGGACAGAGGGAGACCGATTAAAAAGACAGAATCACAGAGACAGGGAATGAAAAAAGCTAAACAGAGAGACATGCAGAGAAAGAAGCTGAGGGAGAGAAAGAGCAGCACAAGCACATAGAGAAAGTGAGATGGAGAAAACAACAACCACCAACATGGGAGAGAAAGAAACATGGAAGCAGAGACAGAGAGAGAAATAATGAAAAAAACTGAGGACAGAAATTAAAAAGAGGGAGAAAATACAGGATGAGGCAGGCAAAGAGACAGAAAGAGAGAGACATACAGACAGAAAGACATACAGAAAGAGGAAACAAGAGGAAACAAGAGGAAGACAGAGGCAGTAATACAGAAAGAGAGAGAATTTTAATTTACAGTTATTTGGTGTTAATTTTTTTTTACTAAAACGTAAGGAACATCACTTGAAATAATAAATAAATAAATAAATAATAAGTACATTTAAAAAGTTTTTTAAACGAATTGTGTGTAAAACAGAGCTCATTATTAATCAAAGTGCACAGTGCTCCATTAAAACACCAAATTCTCCCAAAAGGTATTAAGATTTTCTGTTTTCTTGTAAAAGAGATAATCGATTAAAACCCTTGATTTTATTAGTGCAATTGTTGCTGCTACCACACTATAATTTCCTTTTTGTTCAATTTTGTTTCTTCGGCATAAGTATATACCCCTTTTTGCTTGGCCCAGAATGTGGTTCAGTAGCTGACTTTTTTCTTTTGTTTTCCGAGTATATTTTACACCTAGGATAAAGGACTGTAGTGTACAAAATTCGTTAAAACCAATAAACAGGGGGTTTATTGGTTTTAAACTCCGGGTGGCGCAGTGGTAAAGTGCTCGCCCTATCATACGGAGATCGCTGGTTCGATTCCCGTGTGATGCTGTAACCTCTCGCAGCCGGAGGTCTAGAGAGAGCTGATTGGCCGAGCTCTCTCAGAGGGGAGAGATGAGAGGTACTTAGTGCTTCCACATTAATCACGGCTCTACAGCCAATCAGGGGCGTCTGTGAGCTCACGCAAGCAGAAGGAGCGGATAGCGCTGTCCTCCGAGTGTGTTACTCCGCCCCCAACGGTGTGTGAGCGAGCAGTTCGAAAAGATGCGGTCGGCTGACGTCACGTGGTTCGGAGGAAACTGCGGCCCTCCCGGCTGAGCGGTAGTAGTAGCCTTAATGTGGGAGCCCCCTAGTGACGGGGAGGAATTGGACACGACTAAATTAGGGAGAAAATATGGGAAAAATCCCAAAAAAAACAAAAAACAATAAATAGGGCTTTTAAAACAATAAAAAGTGGTTGAAGTCTGAAGCACCTTGCAAAGGCATGAAAGATGGTCTCTTTCTGTGAACAAAAAGGACATCCTTGACTTATGTTAGGGTAGAGACAGGAGGTAAAAGCACTGACCGCTAAAATACCATGTAAAATTCTCCATTGTAAGTCTCCAGATCTTTAAGCTAATGCTGGCTTGTTACAGTGATCTCCACCGTGGCTGTTCTTCCTCAGCTAATCTGAGGACAGAACGCCAAGGTGACAGAACGGCAAGGTGTATCAACTCTTCCACGTAAAAACTTTTTATTAAGAACACAAGCTTTAAAAAGATTTTTCCCCGAGACATTGTAGAAGTCCATGTTTTGGAGGTTTGCGCAGTTTAAAAAATGACCCTTGTGTTCTTCTGGGTTTGGAGAGAGTGTGAGATCAGGGAAAGGGTCTCCTTCATCTGGTTCTTCTGTTCCCTCACAGTACTATCTCAGCATATCTTTCTCTTCTTGTGAGAGAAGACTTTTCCATTTTTCAAGTGCTGTGCTAGAATCCTCCTTGATTTCACACCAATCTTTTCCACCGCTTTTTCTGAGATTTGAAAGTTTAGCTCCACTAGTTGTCCTACTGTAGGTTGGTTATACCAGAATGGATCAGTGTATCAGAGAGAGAGTTGTTTGCGATGTCCAGGTGTGCTCCATGGATTAGAGGTTCCTTTAAAAGCCAGTAAAAAGATGATGTGTTTGGTGGCCTCTGTACTTTAAAAAAGGTCCGATTGCGATAAAAAAACAGCAGTTTTGATAGATTCAGTCTCTTTGGGTCCGTCAGGAAAAGGTTTTGTCCATTTTTGGTTCCCCAGCGTCCTTAAAATCACTCTAGTTACTGCATTCCAGCTAAAACAAGATGATCTTCCCAGGAATTTCCGTAAAAACTCTAAACAAAAGGCGGCAATTCTACTCTGACTAAACCTTGTCCCTCTTCATGTTTGAGTAAATATAAAATACTCCTTGGCAGCCAGTGGAGTTTGTCCCAGAAGAGGTCTACAAGAATTGACTGAATTTTTACCATAACCTCCACCGGAGGGTCCACACATGTCACTTTGTGCCACAATGAAGAGGTCACTAGGTTGTTCATAATGAGTATTCGTCCTCTGTAGGACATTTTTGGAGTCGGCCATTTCCAATTGTCCAGCCGGCCTTTTATTTTTTCAATCGACCCCTCCCAGTTCTTTTGTGTGAAAGAGTCGTCACCTAGGTCGACTCCTAGGTATTTGATTCCCTCTCTTGTCCATAAAAGTCTTTCTGGCAGTGCCGGTGCGTTTTCAGACCAATCTCCGATTAGTCGTGCTTCACTCTCTGCACAGTTTATTTTTGCTGAAGAATTTGTTTCACAATCCTTTGGCACCTTGATTGTTACATCTATGTCGTTTTGCTTGTTTAGCATTACAATGATGTCATCAGCATAAGCAGACAGACAAAGAGTTTCTTTTCTGTCGAAAATCCTGATTCCATTAATTCGATTCGTAGCTTGTGTAGCATTCCCAAACAGTGAGCATCCTTGTCTGACCCCCCTGTTTATTTTAAAAGGAGAACTCAAGCCACCATTAACTTTCAGCACACTCTCAATGTCATTGTATAAATGTTTTATTTTATTAATAAAATCAGGACTAAAAACAAACCCTTTTTCTTTTCTCAAATAAAAAAAGTGTGTCTATTTGGTTGGCGTCTTGAATGCGAGCTCTTACAAGAACACCTACACCTTGGTTTCTAGGAGATCAGAGAGCCTCTGTATTTTTTGTTTGAGGGGCTGAATAAGGGTTGCATCAGAGGATGGTAATTGGAGATCTGTGATTTCTTTTTGTAACTTACATATTGACTGATTTAAATTTTTGTGACATTGAGAATGTGCTGTTGACACAACTGTTTAATTTGGATTGTATCAAAATCCCACCGTTGCTGCAGTGTTTTAAAAATCACTTCTCTTTTTTTAAATTATTCCAACGTTGTATTAAAAACCCAATATGCGCTTTTTGGTTTGATATTGTTAAACTTACATAAAATCAGGCTGTGATCAGAGAGACTGACTGGGTTGATGTGACTCTTAATGATGCTTAGTTGGTGTTTAAAACAGTTTTTTGTAGAAAATGTTTTTCTAATATTTCTAAAAGTTATCTACGGGAGGACATATGAGGTTCTTTGTGGTTACGGTCCATGTCCGCAGTGGTGCAGTTAAAATCTCCACCCACCAATAAAAATCATCAGAGTTACAGGTTTCTAAAATCTTGCACAGCTTGTCTAAAAAAAGTCAGTCTCTACAGGTAAAGTTGGTGCATATATGCATATAAAAACGAAGGTGTACTTGTGAAATGTGCTCTAACTTTTAATAATTTACTTTTGATCATTTCTCTTTTCCTTTCCATCCAGCCAACCGTTGTTTTGCCGTTCTCTCACCGTCTGACGATTCAAGGTCACTCTCCATTTCAAGTTCACTTTTTTTGATTGTTTTTTTGCTAAATGTTTATTTGTCTTTTTCCTTTTAGCTGGCATTTTAAACAAAGCTTGTTCATGTTCTATGACCACATTCTCATTATCACCTTCCATTAGTGAGTCTATGTCACTCAATACACTTTCCTGTGTTTAACACTGTGTCGGTGACATCAGTCTCTATGCTTGTGGTGTTGGTCGGGTTGGGACTGTAATGCGGTAACAGGAGGAATCACGGTCCTCACCAATTCGCTGCGTGTTTCATGTTGAGGTGTTGACGTGTTTGTTTTACCGCTCTCAGGACATTAGACAGGGTGACCTTTTTAGATGGTGTTGACAGGGGAAGTACACTGTAGTGAGACCCAGCTATGTCTATCCTGTTTACCAACAGCCGAACACAATTCTAATCCCGTGCCGGCGGGTTAGCGTGTCAAAAGTTTTGGAGCTCGCGGACGCCATGCTTTCCAGCAAGCACGCTGGAGCTGACGCTCCACGCTGAAACCTCTGACTCACAGAGATCTGGTGAGCTCCCTGCACAATGTTAATTTAATAAGAAAAAGTTCTCTTCCTTTTTTAGAAAAGGTAAGAAAAGAAAATATAAATAAAGCAACGTTTGAGATAGAACGCCAAACCACGTTCACACTCACGCTCAAACGCGCTGCACCCACTCACTCCTAGCATGCACTCAGAGAGAGAGAGAGAAATGCAGACAGACAGACAGACAGACAGAGATGGATAGTGAGACAGCAGTTGATTAACTCCACAATCCCTAAAGAGACAGTTAGTTTGTTTTGGTGTTCAGATCCAGCTGTTACTGTGCATTTCAGAGCCAGATGGGTAGAACACACACACACACACACACACACACACACACACACACACACAGGAGTGTGAGAGAGAGAGAGAATCATTATTGGCTTCATCAGCAAGTGAGCCGTGACATCTGGACTGAAAAAATATCAACAAAAAGTTATTAAACATGTTTTCAGAACACAAAAGCTACAGATGAAGTCAGAAAACGTTTTATCAAGTTAAAAGAAATTGCAAAAGAAAACTACTGTACAGACAGGCTGTTCCTGGTCTCAGGTGTGTTTAAAGTGCCCCTATTATTCCATTTTAAAGGTTGCTAATAATGAGTCTCTTAAAACAGGTTTACATGTATGCAAGGTCAAACAACACTTTAGTTTTCTCCAAAAATAGATTTAATTTGACCCCATTTCTAAATGATTCGTAAACGACTCGTGTGAAGCAGTTCGAAGATTCAGTCTGTCTAAACCCCTCCTTTCC
>JAQMYL010000006.1:26092311-26103404 GCA_030014365.1 Clarias pachynema | reverse complement strand
CACACACACACACACACACACACACACACACACACACACACACAGAGTTATTTAGATTAAGGTAATAAAAAAATGTTGATTCATGCTCATGCTGTTAGCTGCTAATTAGCCGATGACTAGCACACGTATCATCGCGGTGCATCACTGCTTTACGTTACTTTTAAACAAAATGATTTCTAAATTGACCTTGACATATTTCCCCGAAGGTCTTAAAGTGTTTTGCTTTTTTAAATTTTAGTTCATTAAGTAAACAATTCCTTAATTAAATATTAAATGTTTAAAGGATTTTAAATTTAGTTTGTTACTTACATTTTTTAGCAATGTACACATATTGTACAGAATGAACATATACGACCTGGTCATGTAAAAATATGAATAACTCACATGCTTATTACTGCAGATCAATTATGTTTTGTGTGTGTGTGTGTGTGTGTGTGTGTGTGTGTTCATTTTGTGAAGTGACTGCAGGCAACTTTAAGAATAAGTGCTTAGACAAGTCTGAATATTAAACTCGAGGCGTGCCTCGTCCCACACTGACACGTGAACGCAGGACTGTTAAAGATGAGAAAACGGAGAGGCGCACACAAATGGATGGAGATCTCATGCTAAACGCATGCAGACTGTAATGTGAGTGAGTGTAATGGAGCACACGGCAGCTGTGACCCTCTTCAGCTCCCTCATTACGTCCTGATTGAATAATTCACGCTGATAATCCTCGCTCTTAAACACAACCTATTTACGGCGGGATTGATGAACACAGAACATATGGGGAAAATCCCGTGAAGTGTAATTGAAATAGAAAAGGAGCGTCAGTCCATGTGCGGGCGGTTTCGAGGAAATGTAACTTCTTTGAATCACTTAATTAGAAAAGTAGCTTTAACTTACAGGGAAGTCGTTATTCTACGTAAGGGAGTATGTCGTTTTCTATTCAACCCAGATATATTATTATTTTAACATTTATTCTATGTTTAATATTTAAATGAATGCATATTTCCCGTAAAATATCATATTTTTAATGTAGCATGTTTCTATTTCAACATTATATTATGTTATTTCATTAAAGTAATAACTTATTTCAGTTGCATTAAAAATCTGGGAAACTTTGTGGTGTGAACTACAAATTTTACATGTGATAAAACATACAGTATACAGCCATAAAAGTATGTGCACCCCTGACCATCTCACCCATGTGTGGTTTTTCCCCGAACCACACAGTCGGAAGCTTTAAACTGTATAATATGTCTCTGTGTGCTTTAGAGTTACAGTTTCACTTCATGGGAACTAAGAGGCCCAGATCCTTATCCAGCACAACGATTCCCCCTGTGAGATCCACAAAGCCAGCTCCTTGAAGACGTGGTACGCTAAGTTAAAGTCGGAGTGGATGAACGCAAGTGTCCTGCTCAGAGCCCTGATTGAACTCAGATCCACTGTACCAGCACCTTCTCGACATGACAACTTCTGCTCTTGAGCTCACTAATGCTCTTGTAGAAGGTGTGAATGAACACAAATCCACACAGCCACACATCAACATCTAGTGGAAAGCCTTCCCAGAAGAGAAGAGTGCAAACAAGCGGAATAAACCTGGAATAGGATGTTCAACAGGAACATGTGGAAGTGACGGGTGCACAAACTTTTGGTCATGCAGTGTATGATGGGACAGTTAAAGTGGGCAAATACTTATATTTCTGTCATACAAGTGTTTTAGGGTTAAAAGGATCATTAGAGTTTTAAAAGACGGTTTGAACGGTGAACCCGGTTTTATGAACAGGCGCTAATTGAGAACAGTGAAGTGATCGGCCTAATTGGTGCGTCAATGCATCTAAATTGTTTAAACCTAAAACAATGGAGTGTAATTAAGAGTGTCTTCGTTATCAGCGATACCGTTTTATATTACAATATACAATGCAAGCATTTCGTGCTATTGGGACTGAATGCAGTGCATCTGAAATAAAGGAGCGAATAAAGGAAAAGTTGCAGCGGTAGAGAAATAATAAGGTGACGATGCGCTCCTGCTTTGTTCTCTGATTGGAGACAATATTAAATCCTGTAAGACGGGCTTTATGCTCGAATTCGGCCGATATCGCGTCCTGCTTCACTTTAATTTCTCCTTCTTTGACTCCTTTGTTGTGGGTTTATTGAGGTTGGGCCTGCGCTATCGGCTCCATCTCTCGCTGAAGTGTGGGTCATTGCAGAGGGAAGCGATCGCTTTATTGAGCTCATATGAGCTGATTTGTCTATCAGCTGTCGATATGAAGTCCTTTCAGTGTTCTCGTCTAATTCTGATCTCTATCGCACGTTTCTGTGTATTTATGCCAGAATTAAATATTCCTAATCTCTGAACTAATATCCTCTTTTTTATGCTTGCGCCGTGAAGACGTGTGCGTCTGTGTGCGTGCATGTGTGCCAGATCTAAACCAAAATCTGATGAAACATTAATTTCTGTTTTTATTGAACATGTGCAGTGAGTGCAAATAGCAATAATGCAGAGAGCTGTTTGTTTGCCTGAGAGCGTTCATTGTGTGGATGAGATTTGAGATACACGCCGAGCTCATAACTGGAGCTTCTTTTAGTGCTTAATTTTAAATTTCTTTTAGAAACTGAAAAGCTCTTACTGACATTCAAACCAACACAGAGACATTTATCATGAAGTTGTTTCCCTTTTTCTCCCTTTGATCTTTTAAATTAATGACCCCAGATATACATCAGACAATAATACTAAGACGCACACTGTATGTGACACATACACGTGCTTCGATTTACAGTCACTCAGACTCTAGTGATTTATCTAAATGATTATGAAAAATTTTTCCACATCGATGGAGCTGAATCTTAAACAAGACGCTCATGTCAATATCAATATCTCATAAACAATGATAAAAATGTTACAAATCAGTTATTAATTCCAGACAAGAAATTTTAATATTGAGAATTACACTGCTCACCCATACACTTCAAGTCATACACCTTAATATTTCATAGGCCAGCTGTTTGCTTTAATTACGGCCGTTGCATCATTTTGATAAGCTTATGCAATGTCACAACATTTATTTCAGTCCATAGTCATATTAATTTCTCTTTAAGATATTATATTAATGATGGGAGAGTAGGTCTGCTGTAAAGTCTTCTCCAGCGCATCCCAAACATTCTGAGTGGAGTTAAGGTCTGGACTCTGGTCTGGTGGCCAATCCATGAGTGTCTCATGCTCCCTGAACCACTCTTTCACAATTTAAACCCGATGACTTCTAGCATCGACATCCTGAAATATGGCTGTGCTATCAGGGAGGGAAAACTCCATAGATGTGATAACCTGGTGATTCAGTACATTCAGGTCGTCAGCTGACTTCATTTTGTTGCCCCATAATGTTGCTGAGTCTCGACCTGATCGACTGAAGCAACCCCAGATCATAACACTGTCTCCAGAGGCTTGTACAGTGGACACTATACAGTACATCAATTCATGCGCTTCCCTTCTTACCCTGAGACTCATCAGACCACATGACCTTTTTCCAATGCTACACAGTCCATTCTTTATGTTCCCTTGAAGCTTTTTATTCCATTGGCCTCACTGATAAGTGGGTTTTCTTAAGGCTACACAGCTGTTGAGTCCCGATCCCTTACGTTCTCTTCACATTGTCTGGGTGGAAATGCTCTTACATTCACTACTATAACATAGCCGTGAGTTCTTCAACCTTGCTAATTCAGGATGTTCTTCTGACCACATTTCTTCTTTGAACATGATGGGTCATGGCTAGCCATCTAGTTTTTAATTATACTTTTTACAGTTCTTAACCCAATTTAATTAGTTTCAGCAATTTCCTTGGTTGGTTTCTTTGACTGATGCAGGACAATAATTTAAGCCTTCTTTAATAGAGTAACATCTCTGTTTGACAAGGATATGTCTTCTGACATGGTTGTTTTAAAACCCTTAAAACCTAAGCGGCGCAGATACGTGCCAGCAGCTCAGCATAGGTCAATGACGACTATATATATAATATGGGAATGAAGTTGCAAAAATTTACAACTCACAAAATGAGCGTATTTTTATTTATTTTTTATCACAGAAACAACTCAAAACAACCATAGAAACACGTATTTTGTGTATTTGTGCTATTTCTTTGCCCCTGTGACCCAGTGTCTGATTTTTCGCTCAGTCGTGTTTGGGGAAGTTGGGTAAAATTAAATAAAATTAATTTCATTATATTGCCTATTTTGTGCTGGGAAAAAATAATATGTCACACTATACTGCACAATCCTGAACCTTAAATATGTTTATTAGAAAACATCAAAACAAATAATGGCTAAAATGCTCTGAGCTTAAAAGGCTACGAAACAAGAACCTACTCACTGCATCACTCACTCATCTTCTATACCGCTTTATCCTGCATTCAGGGGACCTATCCCAGGAGGCTTAGGGCACGAGGCAGGGTACACCCTGGACAGGGTGCCAATCCATCGCAGAGCACACACTGTGTGAGAGGAAACCCACCAAGCACGCGGAGAACATGCAAACTCCATGCACACAGAGACGGGAATTGAACCCGGACCCTCAAGGTACAAGGCGACACACTGCTAACCACTACACCATCGTGCCGCTCTCACTGCATAAATTAGGGTTAAATACCTTGTTGCAGCTGAATCATATTAATCACTGCAATAATCATCCAATGGAAGGCTCTCAAGTATTTGCTTAAGTAAATCCATATGAGTCCTTTTTTTTTATTTGGCATGTATTGCTCTCTGTGACAGCAGTGTAACCTTAAATACATATGTATATATGCAGTCTGTATCCATATGATGTTGAATTGTGCTTATCTTGGGCAGTATGGCAAGAATACAGTTGGTACTCTATGTTGTGCTGCTTTAGGAAAATAATCACTTTGATGGAGCAAAATTATTATTACTGGATGCTTATTCACTGATTCACACAAACAGCTCAGATGTAAATTTTAATTGAATAGTTTAAGCAATTATTAAAATTAATAAATAAATAGATAAATAAATAAATTGACAAGTTACATACCTCTACACAAAAATAAATGAAGACAACAATTGATCACTGGTGTAAATTACCAACTTTAACATTATTGGACACATTAATAACTTTCTGCATTTTTTTTCTTTCTGGTCTTGAATTCCATCTGTACTTAACGTTCATCTGTTTTAAGACTGATATTTCATTTCATAACACAAAGGGTTTAAGAAGAACAATTTAAAATCCCAATTATTATTATGATATGATAGTTATGCTAATTTACTGCACATTGCCCCTAAAATCATTGCATAACTCTAGTTAAGAGTGTTACATTTCTCAGTCGATTCATTCCACCACATGAATCGAAAACACTCCCGCTCGCACGGCCTCATCAATTGTCGTGACTGCTCTCTACATCACAGCGTCTCGTTCACGATAATGGAGCTAGCATACCACCTCTACCGCAACACTGACACGACTGAAAACAAATGAGTGTCCTTTCTTCACCACGCTAGCATTAACATTTCACATGCCCCGCAGGCAACTAGCGCCATATCAATCGTCCGAGGAGCTAATCTAGCATTAGCCAGTGTAATGCATGCATTATTTACCATTCAAGGTCTTTAAGGAAGTGCTAAGGTAAATAGGACGGGCTCTATCAGCGCAGTGAGGCTAATTTGTTATAACGGAGCAGGTGCGATTGATTATGTACCTTAGCTGAGGTGTTTTGTCCACGGGCTACACACTTTTGACACAGGAGCGAGTTTCATATGGCTTTTCTGTTACGTGTTGTCTAGCCAATGATGGATTGGCGTTCATTTCAGCCACCTGCCTTAGGATCATGCATCCTAATAAACTTATTTAGCTTATGCTATCCAAAATCCTTTTTTGATGTTAATGGTGTTTGGCTTGGTTAAACCAGCTCTAACGTACTGTAGTAATTCAAAAAATGGGCTTAACTATATTTAACTTAGGCTAAACAACCCACACTAACCTAGGCTAGATTAAAAAAATGAGCCTAAACCTCCGTTACACTTATTTACACAGGATACAGCTTTCTAACCGCTTGTTTACGACAGTTAGTCTAAGCAAGAGTTGTGTAAACCACTGTTGATCAAGGTTATACACCTGATACAACTCTCTAATTCTCTTTACATGAAGTTTAGTCTAAGCTTCAGTTGTGAAACTCTATGTTTAGAATGTTTTTCCCAAGCTAGTCTAACCTATTATCTTATTCTCTATGGAATTTATGCTAAACTACAGCTACCTAACTCAGTGTTTCTGGAGTTTTGCTAAGATAGCACTATTGAATACTCTGTTTAAGGAGATTCTGCTGGACTACAGCTATTTAACTCAAAATTTAAGGAGTTTTTGCTAGGCTAGAGCTATCTAACGTTGTGTTTCTGAGTTTTTGTTAAGCTAGAGATATCTGTGTTCTGTCAGGCTAGATATCTTTAAGGTGGTTGTAACAGACTGTAAGGTGTTCAATAGGCAACAGCTACCTAACTGTATTTAAGATGTTTAGACTAAACTTCAGATGTCTAACTCTCTACTGTAGCGCTTTTGCTAAAGTAGAGTTTGTTAATCATATTTCTACTGTGTTTAGACGCTATTTATATCTCAGTGAGTTTGCTAATTTGCAGCAAATTAACGTCATGTTTAAGGTGTTTTCGCTAGACTACAGCAATCTATCCCATTATTCTTTGGCTAGATCTATTTAATGCTGTATTTAAATTATTTATTTATTTATTTGCTAGGCTAGCACTATCTAAGCCTGTGTTTAAGATGTTGTCTTGCTAGGCTAGTGCTATCAAACCCAATGTTTAAGGTGCTTAAGCTAAACTACAGCATCCTTTGGCTACTTAGGCTAAGCTACAGGTGGCTGTAGTGTTTTTGCTGTGTTACAGTTTAGCCATGTGTAAAGGGAGTTTCAGCTCTGTTGAAAGGCTACAACCAATTTCTTTTTCTTTTTGCCAGACTACAGTTGGCTAACCCTTTGGTTATGGTTAATGGGTTTTTGCTAAGCCAGAGCTGACTAAAGCATCTGTTTAAGGTGTTTTGCTAGGCTAGAGCTATGTAACTGAATGTCTAATGGGCCTTTGCTAAGCTAGAGTTGGCTAAAGCCTCTGTTTAAGGTGTTTTGCTAGGCTAGAGCTATGTAACTGAATGTCTAATGGGCCTTTGCTAAGCTAGAGTTGGCTAAAGCCTCTGTGTAATGTGTTTTTGCTAGGTTATGGCTATCTAACTCAATGTTTAATTGGTTTTCGCTAAGCCTGAGTTGGCTAAACCCTTTGTTTAAGATGGTTCTGCTAGATTAGATCTATCTATATCAGGATGGGTTTTTGCTAGAGCTATCTAACCCTGTGTTCAAATAGTTTTATTAGGCTAGAGCTATCTAATCCTTTTGTTTAAGGTGTTTTTGCTAGGCTAGAGTTGGCTAAACACTCTGTTTAAGATGTTTTATTGTTATTATTATTATTAGGCTAGAGCTATCTAACCCTTGGTTTAAAAACGGTTTCGCTAGACTAGAGTTATCTATCCCTGTATTTTTATTTAGGTCACAGCAGTTGAACCCTCTGTTTAAGGAGTTATTTCTAGGCTACAGCTGACTGGCCCACACTTTAAGGGGTTTTGCTATTCTTCAGCAAAAGCTGATTTACTGTCTAAAAGTTATTATTATTATTTGTTAGTTACAGCTATCTGACTTCCTGGCACACCGATAATACTACGATGTAAACAAAGCGAAACAAAAGGAAGGAGTGATTGAGCTCAACCTGGCAACCCTAAGTGAATCGGTTCGCTCTACAGGTGTGACGTCACAGGGCTCCACGCGGTTCGTTGTTTACATCTTGTAGAACCGATGTGTGTGCGCGCGCGCGTGCGTATGTGTTGTGAAATCACCTTGAGTGTTGAGTTTCATTAATCACATGTCTTTAGTCTTTATACACTATAAACTCCTGACACCGCAGCGAGACTTCACTTCTGCCGAGCCGACACGGTTTTATCCTCCGGTAAGAAGTTTAGAGAGAGAGAGAGAGAGAGAGAGAGAGAGAGACGGAGGTTGTTTTTATTCTTTTGTCTGTCTAAAGCTTCATCGCGTGGACGCGCTCTTTGTGCGCGCGCGCTTCTTCCTGTGTGTGATGCGTTCGTACGATCACTTTTGACTTGAATTTAATTTAATAAGCAGAATTTAACTGGACACGAGCGCAGTGTTGGTTTAAGGTTTGAGTTGAAATGATGATTCTGGAAGTTCTGAGTCACAATGTAATGTGATGTAAATAATCTGCGTCATATAATCCTGTTCCACATGGCTGACCTTTAATTGTTTGTCTGTTTTTGCTTCCCTTCCATCTTTCTCATGTTTATTTGCTCATGTACTTTTCCATTATGTCTTTATAAAATGTTTTTTTTTTTACTTATCACATCATATGGCTCAATGTTTCATATTTTTAAAGTCATAATCACACTGTCACAATTCTAATCATAATATTTACTGATAAATAATTTTTTTGCTTATGCACTGAATAAATTAATAATATATATATATATTTTTTAATTATGCACTGTTCAGCTTTCAAATACTTACAGTAACATACTAGTATTTTGATATATTATAAATCCTTTTGTGTGTGTAATGTGTCAGGTGGGTTAATCGAGTGAGAATGTTGGAGCTCGGGAGTCGCCTGGCCCACATGTTCCTCTCCTCGGGCCCCGAAGACCCCGGCGGCTCTGTAAAGAACACCGGACTATCAGCTTCACCTGCTGCTCTGGAGCTGGCAAAAAGCAATCAGGAGAAGATTCCTACTTTAGAACAATTTCTGCAACATGTACGGTCAGTATATATGTCAGATTTTTTCATCTTTAAGTTATAAAGAAATGTATGTTTTCATTATTAGTTGATGAACTTTAATAAAGAAACATCTTCAGGTCATGAAAACATGAGTCAGGTCACCTCGACTTATTACTGTCGAGGTGTTGCACCATAGGGTACAAAAATAGCGTATTACTCCAGACTGAGACTAAAAGGCAAAGAGGCCTGCTTTATTAATACTGAGAAGCACACAAACCACACCTCCTTCATTAGGGCTGAGAAACACAGAGGCCACACCTCCTTCATTAGGGCTGAGAAACACAGAGGCCACGCCTCCTTCATTAGGGCTGAGAAACACAGAGGCCACGCCTCCTTCATTAGGGCTGAGAAACACAGAGGCCACACCTCCTTCATTAGGGCTGAGAAACACAGAGGCCACACCTCCTTCATTAGGGCTGAGAAACACAGAGGCCACACCTTCATTAGGGCTGAGAAACACAGAGGCCACACCTCCTTCATTAGGGCTGAGAAACACAGAGGCCACACCTCCTTCATTATAAGATATTATTTTTTTAACATATGTTTCTGTAAATTTTTAGAAAGCTCAGTGGACTGAAGAAAGAAGACGTTTTCTGTAACCTCCGTGTCCCAAATCAGTTTCAGACATCACGGCAGGAGATCAACCTCATCATTCTCACAGGTGTGTCTCTGTTGATGAGTTTATAGCTCTTGTTTACTGCACTGTGATCCTGAAAACCCATTAATTTCTCACTCATACTGAGGAGATCATGTGAAAACCAAGACATTCATATATTTCTTCTTTTTGGAAACACCTGATGTGTGTACAGGTGCTGTTATGTACTGTATAGACATAAAGCCGTGGAGGGGAGTGGTTTCTGCTCCCACTCCCAACATGTGGCGCATTGAGGTGAAGGAGGAGGAGCAGAACTTCACAAACACGTCTATTCAGCAGATCCCAGACCCCCTGCAGTCCATCACGGTAATCTGAGGGTTTAGTCCTGCTGGTGTAGAGAAATAATGAACAGCAGGATTTACTTCTACAACCTTGATGTTAATTATTTTCCTCCAACAGCACTCCCTGAAGTGTTTTATTCCACTTACACAACAGCAATTTATGTTAACAATTATAAGTCTTTCTTAAATATCATTACATTTGTTAAATTTTTTATTATTACATTTAGATAACTTGTGATCCAGGTTACCTCATTCAATAGAGTCGGTCCGTTCATATGATTAATTTAGGATTCATTCAATTGCTCTGTATTTGGCTCCATCCATCTTGCCAACATTTCTGACCAGCTTCCCTGCTGAAGAAAAGCGTCCCCACCACAAGATGTTGTCACCATCATGTTTCACAGAGGGAATGGGGTGTTCAGGGTGATGTGCAGTGTTAGTTTTCCAACCACACATAGTCTTTTGCATTTTGACCAAAAAAGTTTGATCTCTTCTGATCAGAGCACCTTCCTCTACGTGTTTGCTGTGAACCCACATTTCAACAATGGCTTTGGTCTTGTCACTCTTCTATAAAGGCCAGATTTGTGGAGTGCACAACTAATAGTTGGACAGATTCTCGCACCTGAGCTGCGGATCTCTGCAGCTACTCCAGAGTTACAACGAGCCTCTTGACTGCTTCTCTGATTAATGCTCTTCTTGCCTGGCCTGTCAGTTTAGGTGGACATCCACACACCAAGCAGATTGGTGTCAAGCACTGCCCTTGATCAGGGGATAGAGAGGGATTTGGGATTCAGCCTCGTGTAAGGAGCTAACCCTAACCCAAGTGTTTTTTTTTTTTTTTTTAAGATGACGCAACGTGATCAGGTGTGTCTTCCTGCTGAAATGCTTTTTTGACCTGGTTGTGAATTCAACTTTTTATTTGTCGCATAAACAGCGGTGATATTGTCCATCTTTAAAATGCAGAATGCAGGTTTTGGCAGGCAGCTGCTCTCTCCTCGGTACTGTGGACGGTACAGACCTACACTCATACATGCTGCGACCGATAGTTAATGTAATTAATAACTGTAGATAACCTGGGACCTTGGGAAGAGGAACGGTGAGGCTACAGAGAGCAGAGGTGAAGAAGGTGCAGGACTTTAAGTACATTACCAGAGTAATGGTGATTGTGGAAAGGAGGTGAAGAGGCGGGTACAGGCAGGTTGGAATGAGTGGAGAAAAGTGTCAGGTGTGTTTTGTGACAAAAGAGTATCAGTGAGAGTGAAAGGAAAGGTGTACAGGACAGTGGTGAGACCAGCAATGCTCTACGGCTTAGAGACAGTGGCACTGAAGAAAAGA